>JAQGBW010002577.1:0-19288 GCA_034698625.1 Julus scanicus
AAATAACGTTAACAAAAACACCGTGTAAACTTTCACTAAAAAATAACGTTATTTTTACTGTGTGTGCTACCTGGGTAGGCTGCAGTATAATAGCAGAAAATCGTTTTTCCCATAGCTGAAGCGCTTGGAAATTGAAAACACAACGCATGAAATTATTGATTTTTCGTGGCATGGCTTAGTTGCGATGCGCTTCAGAATCTAAACAGCGCGGTCATTTTAAATCGGATATCTTTAAGCAAATTTTTACTTACTTCAAAGAGGCCATTTTTAACGGAATGCACACCCTGTGACCTGTGTTTCGGTTTTCTATTAAAATCTTACAATTTCGTAGACTAGGTTGAAGACTGTGTCAACGAATTCTAAAAATAATGACTTGTTTAGACTTACATGTAAGTACGTCTAAAAATCTAAATGTTGTCACGTTGGCAGAAACATTAAGCAACTTCCACGTTAAGAAAAGTCTGATGACATAGTAGCTGTGAACTAAACATTACGCAATTCCTAAAGAATTTTGAAAAACTTGAAACAATCCATTAGTACTTTGGACTAAGCATTACATCGCCCTCAATAGAACTGGAGGGAAAATTTAAACCTGAACAGCCTTAATTTATAGCGCATTTTTCTACTTACATGCTGTAATCCGACCTTCATTTTGATGGTAAATACCTAATTATGAAGACATTTTGAACATAAATTATGGCTTATAAGCTAATATAGTTAATTTTTTAGTGCAATTAAACCTTTAAATTTTACAATGTATGGAATTCCATCCCATGTACATGTATACATAGTATAACCTTGGGGTCATCTTTTTGTGACTTGGCGCAACACTGGTCTCAGTCTCTCGAGTCACTACAACGAAACCTCAGGTTTATACAGTATATAATTCGGAAAATAAAATAAGAAATAATAAAGAATTTCTTGTTTATTTTAGCCAACGATAATATTCGAAACAATTGAAGTATACCATGTACATGCACATGTAAATGCCCACAAGTTATTTGGTAATGTTATTCGTTATTAACTGTAAACAGAATTGCTGCAATTGCAAGACATGAATTAAAGATGAATAAAGCAATAATCAACAATAACATGAAATGTTAGTGCATAGTATACTACCTTGCTTTAGGAAAAGAGTGATTTCGAATACAAGATTAATTTAATTTTCTCATTCTATCCAATACAACGTATACGTTGGTTATAACTAATAGTAATATTTAACTTTATTTAGTTAAAATTATTTTCTTGACAATGTAGACTGAACAAATCCTTCATCGGTGAATCTAAATAGGAGTAGAAATACTATACATAAAAAAATAGTACGCTAAAATATATTCATCATCATCAAGTTTATTTAAGCTTGATTCATATTACCATTTACTTTATAATGTATTTACACTCGATAATGTTTTTCAACATCTACAGATTAAATTTAAAAAAGCAAGTTTTGCGAAGATTAGTATAAGTATGCAAAAAAACATCTGTGATAATCAATCCAACGTCGCCAAAATCAATCACTAAGTAATTTCTGCCATTGTTCTTTATACATACCTGGTTTATTAAAATACAAAGCCTATAAGGCTCATTAATTATAATTACCAGAATTCTATCAAATCTGATGGTGACTGTCAGTAATACTAATTTATTGAATTGACTAGAATTACATGTAGATAATTGCACATAAATTTAATAAATATTTCAATATATATATATATGTATTTAATTAAAAATTCTTGAAAGGTTTAATATGCTCTCAGTTCAAATACTTCATATACTTAATTTAAAATATTACATTTGTGTTATAAAAGTGTTGTTTAATCCTAAAATTGATCATAAAAATTTCGTTCCAGATGAAAGAAGTTTTTATAAATGGAGAAATCTTAAAATGCAAGTATTAAATTGCCATCACAAGACTCGGCACTATGTATATACGTTATTGTTGGTGGGCTGCAATTTCTTAAAACTGTTAACATTCATACTGAAATGTTTAATATTTCTAAAATGAATTGAGCAAACCCTGACTTATACAAAGAAGATTAAGAATCCAAATTCATTTGGCATGCTGTACATTTATCACGTCTGTAAAATATAGATTTTTTTCTTTGATATAAAGTAAATATTATATTATTTTGATATTAGTGCTGCTTACCCCAAGCTAAATGAACTAGTATAATATAATTTTTTTGTTTTTTTCTGCTTTTACTTAAGCGTATATTTTCTTATAAAATATGTTCCCATTTTTGTGGAAAATAATATTCAAAGTTTCAGAAAGTAAAGGCTGGCAACCAATGTGCACTAATCCAAAATACGTTTCACATACTGTAATACATAAAAACATGCGTAATACAATACTTCACGTCTTTAGAATTATCATAAATGCAAAAAGTGAAATTTTACTTTTCTAATTGGTTCTTGGGAAAAAAGTAAAACTTGTTACTTGTTTGGAAAACTTATCCAGAGACAAACCTAAACTTGAAACCCAAACGGTATTATGGGTGGCAATGAGCATTATATTGATGGTTATAATTCTGATTCGAGAGCTATATTAATACAAACACATAAAGTAGAAGTACGTTCCGTATGGATAATACTTTCCGAAGGCAAAACCGATGTTTTAGTCTCATTCGAAGCATCATTAGTTTCTGAATCACAAGGTTCATCAGCTACATCATTTGTATCGCCTCTGGGCTTACCATCTTCCTTACCATACGGTGGTGAATCACTTTCAGGGCAATTCCCTTCGCTTTTCGATTGCACTGTCCTGCCTTTGTAATACCTCCGAGACGAGTGCACATCCGCAACAGAATCGTCATGTTCGTTGCGCCAGTTGTTGGACTTAAACGTGTAGGTATACTGTTTGCGTATCTTGCTGTTTTGAGTACCGCAACACAAAATTAAGGCGTAATCTGGTAAGGAGTTGGTATGAATATTCCCCTTGTGACATCCCGATGGGAAAGTGTACTTACACTCTGCATTGCCATTACCGAGACTATTTTTGCAACTTCCGTTGCGGATTTCTTTGGAAAGTGGCTGGTTATCTTTCAGCAAGTCTTCCTGACGGACCCCATCGAGGAAACTTGGGCATTTTACACCACGCAGAACGGGAATCTTGGTCAATTTGCTCTCTGGATGTCCACTTATGAAACACTTGCAAAATATCTTTAATAGCGGCTTTGTGCAGAGTGTTTCGCGAAATGCCACCCGGAAACGATTAGACATCACGCTGTATAGAATAGGGTTGATTGTGGAGTTAAAGTAGTAGAAACATCCTGGAATAAGGAATAAAAACAATGAAAATGAGTAACAAGTGCTTGATGATACATAAATAGAACACTTTAGTGCTCTACATGTAAAAAACAAACAAAAAATACCTTATTTCACAATAATTCATTTTTCCGACATAACATTACAGAAACATCACAAATGCTAAGTGGCAATTGTATGAACTTGTATATTTTTACATTGTATTTGGGTTGGTTTTTAATGTTGTGAACTTCTGTCCATGGTCATATGTATGTATTAGCATTTAGCAATCCTATACTACTATATTATATAGGTTTTAAAGATTTTGCTCAAGAGAACAAAAGTTTAATACTACAGGGTGGGCCTATGAAAAGTAAGCCAACTTTATAAAAATCAGAAAAAGGTTATTGATTAATGGAATTTAATAAAAATTTGTACAAATATTGCTTTCCTCTTTACTTTCGAATCTCCTCGTTCACGTTCTTTTTTAATGACGTAATCATTCAAATTTGTCTTTTAAAATGGCGTTCAATGAAGAAGAAAGAACCGCAATAGGTTTTTTACGTGTAAAACGAAAAATTACAGTGCTAGGCAATTTTTGAAACGGTTTCCGGAGAAAGGTGCTAATTTTGAACACAAATTGAAATAGAATTTTTTTTTACATCCTATTTAAGTACACATGTAAAAATTGTCAATAAATTTCATTAACAAATAACCATTTTATGAGTTTTATAAATTTGGTTTACTTTTTATTGGCCCACCCTGTATATGAATACAATATTTTACAAAAGATTAAAAATGATTTACTTTTTAGAGTCTGGACTAAATTTTTGTCATATGTTTAAAATTGAGAACAATTACTTGTATGAATTGTAAATGGATTGCCCCTCATTGTTAGCAGCATTTTGCACTTCAATACCATGATATGAATTTAAAGTATTGATTATAATGCAAGTTTCCTAAAGAAAAAATACATTTGCTTATTAAATAATGAACTGTTCTCAAACAGTTACTTTGCCTTCATCCAATGTTGCTATAAGGGCGAAACAATACATAATTAATGCAACATTTGCTGCCAAACAAAAGTACAAAATTCTTACCAGCTACATAAAATAACTCATGATTTATCGTTCTCAACCGTTCGGTCCACGAACCATACAATGAGACGTAGACGAATAGCAGCCTTTGAGTGTGGAATGGGATCCAACAAATGAAGAAAGCGGCTGCAACAGCAACTACAAATTTGAAAACATATATAAATTATACAGTTGGTCAATATATAACATTATGATGAAAAGTTATATAACTTGGCATGAAGCCACAACATTATTTATTATTGCAATTTATTTGATAAGTCAAAACCAAAAACAAAATTAATGGCTTTGTTATAAAAGAAGTCTTAAGACATTCAGAACGTGTCAATATTCATCTCATTAATGCAATTTTAAGGTATGTCCATGTGCACTATTGCTAGTCTAATTTTCTTTGTTTATGAAGGAAAGATAAAGAATACAAAGGACGACAAAATTCTAGTTATGTTAGTATCATCATTTCTCGTTGTTGTTTGTTTATTTTTTCTCTTACGAGAAATTCATTGTTGTCACTGCATTATGCAGGATGCACACTTGTCCATCCGTTTTCAGTATGTCTTCCTTATAACATTTTTTTTTTCATTTCCTATCCATTTTTATCTTCTCATTTCACCTATAGCTTCCACTCTATGCACATGAATACCTTTTAAAATACACTTTTTCGTTACTTCCCATCCATTTCCTGAATTCCCCGTGTTGGCGATACTTACTCAACATGCGAATAACGATTCTTCTGGACTGAATTTGCCATCGTTCTGCCTCGCAACAATTGCCTGCCTCCACGGAGGCACAGCGCCGCAGGGAACCCGAGCGATAAATGGTAACGGCTATTCGTATGTACAACACAATGATAACAGTCATTGGTACAACGAAAAAAAATGAAGTCGAAGATACCATTAAAGTTTCGTAATTTTTATGCGGTTCTAAAAACGTTAGTCCACACCAAGCTGATTCTGGAATATTCTTCTCGTTGGCATCTTTCAGAAAATTCACCCTTTGATAAAAGCTTAAAGGCAGTGCACTAAGAATTGATAATATCCATATGACGGTAATGCCGCGGGTTGCCCTGGTGAACTTGGACTTTGTCTGAGTACACATGGGATGACAAATGGCGACGTAGCGTTCCGTAGTGAATGCCATTATCGTCAGTATGGAAGAATATGTGGTAGCTTCTGACATGATGGCTCTCAATTTACAAATTACTTCTCCAAAGATCCATGGGTATTGCTGCCAGAATGAAAATAGCTCGATAGGTAATGCTGGAAAAAATAAATAAAAATAAAGATTAGTATTAGACACGGAGTAAGCGAACATGAATTGTGGGACTTTTGGTAGTATATTAGTAGTTTGAATTTTTTTTTTGTGGATTGTTTGGTAATTTGTAATAGATAAGAAGAAAAGAAGGATGTATACCGGTATCTGTGCAGAATACAGTGGATTACTGTTTAATGGAACAAACATTGAAGTAGGCCTAAAGTTACAAATCACTTATGCTTAATCCATTTGCATAATTGAGATTTGCAATGTCGAAACCGATAACAAACTTTTAAGATACTAATCTGAGATCAAATCTTATTGTCTTGAATATTTTATCAAACTAGTATCGCAAGTTTTCTGTCCATCATACTTATTACTGAAACATGTATTTGCAAAGTCGAGACTGGATAACTTTTTTAAGATGTTTGTCTTGAGCACTAATCTACTGTATGTTTTGTGTCCATTATAACTTTAAATGTTTGCTATAGAAGATAAACTGTTAAAAGTCATCAGTTTTTCTTGTAATATTTTCCTCATTTGAGGAATTAAAGATTTATAACATAATCATTTTAATTTTCGATGCAGTATTACTCGTATAATCTCAATGCTTGTATAATTAGTCTTGCTTGTAAAACCAGTAAAGTCCAGTTTAGTATCCATTAAAACAGTGGATATGTTCGTTAGCAACCCCCGGGGCATACAAAGCATGATACTGATTATAATTTAATTAAATTTAAGGTAAACCTTGCCAGACAACGCCAAAGAATGAGAGCTTTAATAAGGTTAGTAATTACTGTATTAGGCTTCATTTTCGTTTTATCATTTTAATTAACCGCTGGCTGAGTTGGTAAAAGTATATTCGATTTATCCCTACTCGGGCCCTGCACACCCTGGTGTTGTTTGAGCCTTTAGTAATTCAATTCCAAAAATGCCAGCGACTTTTAACTGCAATTTTCATTTGCAATAATCGAGAAAAAAATGCATTCCTGGATGTAAAGAGCACTTTAATTCAAAAATAGGGCTCATAAGACTACTTTGCATCCGTTATTAGGCCTACTTGGCATATGCACTAATGGTTACTAGCTCGCTCCAAAATTGCAAAAATCTACGGTTGCACATTTTACTCTAGGACTTTCGTTTAATTATTTAACCACTTAAAGGGTAAAATTCTTCAAAGAGAGATTCGAAACTCTTATTTCTTACACTGAAACAAAGGATTTTGCCTCAAACGAATAAATGATAAAATTCCCATGTCGCATCTCAATATCGCTTGACAAGAAGAGAAGGGAATGATTTCAAAAATCTAATTAGGAATAGTGTACTAACGTTACATATGTGAATGAATGCCAACTCATTGAATAAATAAGGACATTTTGCAATTGTGATAATACCGTACTTTTTATACAGCACATGAGGAATGTAATGGTAAATGAAAAATCGAATTGAACATGATGGAAGGAGTCTATTGTTACATTTGATTATATCCCCATGAGGATCACAATACACAAAATAAGGAACCAGATCCAGGTACAGCAAAACAACTATACTTTTTATGTAAATATATACTACTTTCGAATTAAGGTTTCTCTTTCACGAACATTCATTGTGGCACAATTTTCTTTTCCTCAAGCTGACAAGTAATTTACTAATTAAAACATTTGTATATTAGATTATTTAAGGCTGGGAAATGTCTTGCCGTTAATAATATTAGAAAATACCATATATCCATGTTTTTATCACAATAAGACTAAATTAACATATATATATATATATTTATATACATTATGAATGCAGTAATAATAATGATATCACAAATAAAAAGATTATAGTCATCATGACTCTGCAAACTAGTCATCTAAATTGCATTGCATTCAAACAACCGCATTCACCCAAGTCGATACTATTTTTTTCTATAAATTAAATAAGGACAATTCCATGATATATCCATACGAGTCATTGCTTTCACAAGGTTAATTAGTTGCGTAATTATTGGACAAACCTTCATTAGTTGTTTGACTGTCAGTAGTGCCTGAGAGCACTAATCAATCGCCTCTGCTAAATACATATTATATATATGGTGTGGCCTGAAACTGTTTGTATCAATAGTCGTCACTGCATCCAATCTCAGGTAATTGCCTAAGGGAATCCAATCCTCTTATCATCAAAACCACAGAGTTCAACAATGAGTTTTTGTTGCTTGGACTTTCTCATTTCTTTCTACATAAAACTGGTATTTAAATCAGTTGGCAATTTCCAACTCGCGAGATGATTACAATTTTTCTTCTTCTTTATGATACAAGCACATTATGCAGCCGACAAACATGCTACTATTTATTGTGTTACTTATAACAATGCTGAGTAACGATTTTGGTTATTGTACTTAAGGAAAATCATCGGCTTGGAAAACCAGAGTTTTTCTGAAAATCTGGCAACGTTTTTTGAGTTATGATATTAGACGGATAAGTCTGACAAACGATTGAAACGTGGTTTTATATGACAATGAATCAAGGCGTTTAGAATTCAGGTCCATAACATAAAAAATAACGGAAATAGGATAAGAAAAGCAACAAAAAAAAAGACATAAATCTTATCGACTTTAAATTACTTGCAAATACATCAACATATTTTATTCTGTTATTTTTTATTTAAACTATTACATTTTTTGTCTTCCTGGCAAAGGATTGAGGCATTATTTTGTCGTAAATAATATTTTTTTTTTCAAATACAATAAAATATTGTTTGACGCTGCCTTGTCCTACATTTCTTGTAAAAATAATATGTCTATGTGCATGTTACAAGAACATTTGGTCCCTAAAAAGACCAACTATGCGAACCGCGGCATTCACGTTGCTCATTTCCAATTGAAATTTTTGAAAAGGTACTTTTTCTTGAATTGATAGAAGTCGAATAAATTTTTCAAATATTTACAATCATTCATCTTGGACATGCCAGCTATGAAAGGAAATTACTGCATTTCGGAAGTTTATGTCAAGTTAAATGGCAAACTATTGAATATGCGTATACTGAATGCACTGTAAATACTGCATTTGTAAGTCAAATCGGCATGGTATGCCATATTAAAGTGGAATGTATTTGCATGCATGTATATATTTCATTGAGTAGAACGTTTTTCATATTTAGTCGGAACACCCGTAATAACAGAAATTATATTTCAGAATATTGCATAGAACATTAGCTGGCTAATGAGATACTAATATACGGTGTTGTTATCTTCTCTTATTAATGTATTATTTGATAAGATCGATAAATACTGCTAGCGTAATAGGCAATTATAATTTCATATTGCTAAACATAAGAGGTTAATTAGATATTTAATCGACTACTTATGGATGAGAGTCGTTGCTTTAAGCATTAATCTTCCATAAAACAGCATATCAAGCAGGCACTAGCATGCTAATTTCACGAAAACATCGTATTATCCTCCCATCTTCCTGCATGATGTCTTATTTAAGAATGCTATTGCTTATTATACATATCCAAAGGAATTTGATGAATTTACTGTATTCACTTGAAACTGATGTACTACTATTATTAAAATTGTCTATTCGAAATCGATAACATTGCGGGTTGAAGATATTTTGTCAATGTTTTCACAAAACAAACTTATTATACAGTCATGATAAAACTGATATAAATGTTTTATTACTTACTCAGTTAATCTTAAAAATATACATAATTGCTTTCAAATACCCTTCGGGAAATATATAAGAGAAATACGTATGAAACTCCCTTTGGGTTTTCTCACCATGTCACGATCATCGATCTTTTATAGCTGGAATTAGTTGATGAAGATGATGAAATAGAGCACGTGCAACCTTGTTGATCGATTCCAGCTGGAACTGATCAGATAATTTTGAAATCGATTTCAACATTGGTTACCTCGACAGTAACTTTCTTATTTTATGACATTATAAAGGCACGAGGTAATTGAGAGACAAATGCAGAAAGAAGACACACATTTTGCTGCACATTATGGGTATAACAACACCTGTTCGTTGTTGTTGTTGTTCTTGTTCTGAGTTTGCCGCTAGGTTAGGAATTTGCCAACTGGAATCCAAAGTAAATTGAACGTTTCTTGAAATTACGTGGATTGGGCAACTCATTCTTCATGTTTTGTCGTTATTTATACTTGACTCCTTAAATGATTAATATGTTGGTTATCTCATCTGTGATGACCCAGATTTACAGCTCAAAGGTAAACAACTGAGAAAACGTATATTAATGATTGGATAGGAGACAACCTCGTAAATCTGAATCGGATCTCGTTATGGGGATGTCACTATAGATACGAAAAATAGCCAAGACTTAGTGTAGGTTGAAGTAGTTGTACTTTTTTAGTTTTTGATTATAAACTCTTGTTTGGTTTTGATTCATTCAACATGTTGTCGTACATGTTAAATGATATTAATTCAAGTAAACGTGAAATGACAGCAAATTTCTATTGTTTGCCAAAGATGCCACAAGCCAGCCGTAAAACATTTTGACACATTTTTGCATCAGTCTTTTAAATGACAGAATTTGTGAGATTTTATTCGAATGGGAAAAACAATCAACAGCGGCTTTAAACATACTTGTATACAATAAAGTTGAAATCTTATGGCAGCTACTGTTCGTGCATGTAAAACTTAAGATTGGCAATTTGTATTCTAACTGTGGTTTGGGCTATGAAAAGGCGTTTAAGCGGGCGAACAATTCAAAGTTTTTATTACGAACTTGATTTAGTATTCTTTCGGGAGCTCTTAGGCCGTAATTAAGAAACTGCTGACGCCGCAGATTGACACAAAAAATGGAAATTTTATTTTCAAACGATATTTAATCGTCCTTTGGCTTAAATAAGCCACAGTATATATAACGATCACGTTATTGCATTCAAAAGCTACATCTGCTGAAATGTATTCAGCCAGAGCAATTTCTTATATTGATTTTAGTAAATTATGCATCAGACATTATTGTAACCACAATATTCATACAATGTGGCAATAACGACAAATGCTTTGCAGGGGCAAGTAAGGGGGAACAATATACATGTTCATGTGACAGTTTTCTTATTCGGTGAAAATAAATTGCTATAATTTGGTTCCAAATGCAAATATTACTACACATTATGAATTTATTATGTAATAAACTGGATGGGCCAACTAAACTCGCCAAGCCTGGCTTATAAACTAATTACACTCGTTAGCCAAAATGAATGGTATGGTACTGAAGCAGTAAATTCAACAATCTCGTTCATTTATTACTTAATCAGAGTCATCGAGAAGGGTAAACATAGAAATTTATATAATAATGGGTATCATAAGGCTAAAAAAGAAGCCTACTTTAATTTTATCAAGAAATCATGTCGATAAACACATTGCTGTCTTTGGGGAAATTTCATCGATTTTGAGAAATGATAAAACTAATCATCATGAGTGCTATATTATATGTATGAATTCTCGTTCTCTCAATGTGCTTATACAGTTTAATTCAATAAATAAAAATCAACAACTAAAGAAACTGCAATTTTTAGCTTATTTTATCAAGGTTTAATCCTTGCTTTCGAATTTAAATATGCATAATTTATATAGGAGAACCTATAGGCTTTTCACCTCGATGTGAAGACGCTTTCCCATAGGACTAACTTGGCTACTTGCATGAATATTAAAGATTGGGTTACGTGTTGGGATCCAAATTCCAAAGGATTATTTATAAGCAATCAGCAGTCCTGCAAAATACCAGCACATATGAGAATAACCAGAGTAAAGGGTAGAATATCCAGTATGCATTGAGCTTGTATGACAGTAGCTAATTTACATGATTTGAATGGAAAATTTAAAAAAATCCCAAACAGGAAGGATTTATTACCTAGCCTATTGCAAATTAGAATATTAATTAAGCACACAAAGGACTAATGAAATTATCCATCGTTTACAAGTAACGGACTAGAAGTTTATCAGGGTTAAAGGTTATGGATGGGTGAAGAATATGTGAAATCCTTCTCTGCGCATAGAATCGAAATAATAATATAGCGAGCTTTTGTAGATATCCATACTTTGACCAAGTCAATATACTATAATGGGCTCTATGAACCTTAGGTTTTTCAACCTGACAATTTTGTCATGTACAGTCTGTAATGATAACATCCAAGAAATATCATAGAGATAACTAGCAGTCGCAGACATAATAAGAGCTTCGTTAAACCAAAAGCAGATTGCACCCCAGGTGACCTATCTCCTTTATTGTTAGAGTATAGACAGCTCTGACAATCAGGTAATTGTATGAATGGCAACATACAGTATATACGAAAACATAAGTGAGATTGCATAGAAGAGACCCATCCACACAATCCCATACATTTAGCTACTACGTGTATCAGCGTTTGTTTCCCTTTAAACTGCAATGTTATTGATTGCACTAGGAACATATTCCAATAGATGAGGTTTGGAAATGCGGTTGAGAAGCCAATATCCGAGAAATGTGTGTCGGTTTTCCACTTACGAACCAAAAAACAAAAATATAATGACATGCATCACATTTTCCTAATGCACTTTTCATGTGTTATTGACGAAAAGTATGGATTTCATTTCTAGAATATGTTTGCCCTAAATGCGAGAAAATTAAGTCAATTAGCATTTGCACAAGATCCTGCGTTGAAAGATAAACTTTCCTAAGCAAGTTCGTGATTAAACTCAGTTCTCGCTGCATGGTCTAAGATAAATGGATTAACTAATAAGCTTTCTTGAAGTTTCGAATTGATTGATTTAGTGTACATATCATACAAAGCCTTACTTAAGTTCCTGGATAAAACATCTTTTCCAAAATGATGAGTCTTAAAGAAAGTTTACAAGTTTATTCTCATATAGCACGAGGCTTTCCAAGGCGAATGCAGAAATTCACTATTTAAACTTTTGTGATGGATAGAATAATTTAGAATCCGTGTTGTCATCAGGTGAGAGTGCGCCATAAAATAACATCTTAACGTTATTTGATGCTAATCTTACTGATTTGTAACTCGAGTATATTTATTGGTTATCGAAATGGGTTCATTCACTCCACTTCAGTATTAAAAGTAAACAGTGTTGCATAAGAAGCAACTTGCGATAACAGTGTGCATAAGATTATTGCTTTATTGCTTTATTACATAGTGTTGATTTTCTTGGCAACGCCTCACTTGTGGTTGTAATTTAGAATAATCTTGCCAAGAAGTGTATTGGTCGAAACTTTCTCGTGTTTGTGTTATTGCAGTGCGTGAGTACCATTAACTTAATTTGGAATGAGTACTGGTACTGTCTGTCCCCATGGTTACAGTAACCTCATAACAACTAGTGGCTGCCATGAAGAGCACTATGATATGTTTCCAATGCAGCACTATTAATTAAATTTGAATAAATTTAAAAATAAATGCAGGTAAGAAATCGTCAAATTTATTGGACAATATATATAGAAAGGCCAGGCAAAATAGTTTGCATTTTTACCACATGTGCAGCGACATTTAAATATATAATTCACATAAATACAGTAAATGAAAGAGGAAGTGATGATAAAATTTCGTGGCATAATTAATTCCTGAAACGCCATCATTTGCATTTCATTAATTGAACATTAGCGAAAGAATAAATTAACAAGTAAATTAACTGTTGTGGCACTTGAATAAACAGAATTTCTTGCGAGGATGCGCTCAGTCATACAACACATCGGAAATCCAGGTGCAAACGGTAGAATCTTGGAAATTTCATAAACTCTGCCTACCGAAAGCTTGTGATGCATGAATTTTAGCTATTTTGGGTTTTTTTTCTTCAAGGTTTGCCAAATTAAACAAACCAGACCACACCTCCCAACATGTGTGAAATCCTGAAATATACTGCATATAAACAGTTTCAGGGTTTACAGTTGGGCAAATGAAACCACATTTGCCTTAAGTTATTTTAGGGAGTACAAATATACTTATTTGAACACGCAAAACCCATGGGACTTTATCTCATGCTTGGACGTAATTAAAATGGATTACTAATTAAAGCAAGATTCACGATGTAAAGTAGCGTTAATTACATTTCTCATAAACCAAGTTTACTATGCACTGATTGCTTTGAAATGCCACGTTTTTCTATTTCCTTATTGCTGCCTCTGAAGAGGTAATATCTGTATATATCCTCAACGAAAAGCATTCAAATTAAATTTAGAAAGTGCTCAAGCCTAAGTTTTATGATGAAACGTAATGACAGTACTTTTACAGTATGGGGATTTTCATCGCGGAATAATCCTCAATGATATACAGACTTTTTTTTTCGTAATAAACAAGATTTAGAGATGGCATTAAAAGTCAAGACTTGAAGAAAAAAAAGTTTAACATGTCTCATTTTTTGTATCATGGTTGCTATTATATTTAGAACATTTCCACGCATTATATACATGTACTAGTTTGCGTGTGCATGTATTCCTGCATTATATACAGCAGTAAAAAATAAATCCAAAATTGATTATTTTTTTATTTATGTATTTCACCCTGCATAAAGGCAATACACGGACAACACATCATCTGCGTTGAAAGCATCATATCATCATACAAAATGAGGCATACAATTCTTTATGCCTCTAATCTTTAGGAAATAAAAATCAGGAAAGGATGATAGAAATGAAAAGGAAACCAAAAGAAATCGTGCGCATAGAAACGCACATAAAACATTTTCAAAGCTTCCCCGATTTATAATTCAGAAACAGATGGAGTTAAAAAAATCTCAAACAACAATATTATAAGTAGTAAAACAATACACATTTTCGAAATGCGAAAGGCACAAAAATCCCTTCAATGACATCAATAAGGCTTCCACAACTGCACATTAACATAAAAGATTTATGTAGATCCTTGGATGTTAGTGAACTTAGTTCCTTTTAAACACGGCATTCCCTTAAGTAGAAACAAGATTATAAGTGCATCAGCAATATACCAATTCCACGGGGTAAACGGGTCTTGTTTTTGAAATCCTATTCTTACCGTGGACGCACAGCAAGAAACGTTAACTGCATAGAATCCACCAGTTGTTAAAGGATAATGCATTGTATGGATAATCCCAATGTGAATTATCCTGATGAGAAGGAAAATAAATGATGGTCCACTTCTTAATGAAGATAAATGTATTTCGATTACAGGAAACTTGTCTTAGTGAAATCAAATAACGCTGGGCTAAATATGAACATTAACATTGTGCAGCATATGATTTGAGGGATGCTCAATTCGGGCAGGACATTGGGAAATATGAAGTGTTCTGTAGTTGAGATTTCAGGATTTTAATTTTAATTAGTTACATGAATTAATAACGCAACTCGAATATTGCTTAACTGCTTGCAAAATGTTGATTCGTGTTTAAGCCTCCATTCAGTAATTTATGTACATATTCAAAATATTGAAGTCATCAAATTAATTACTGCATTAACCTCTTCAGCCATGGGATAAAGCTGCTATAAATAGACAACGTTCAGTTCATACAAAATTAATAGACGTAAACCTACTTGAATTTTAGAATTTCATTTTCACGACACATTTTTGCGGTAAAAAGCAGCTTGTTGTGGATTACGATCAACCAAGATTTAATTTTACCAATAAATTATTCCTAGAAATTTAGCTAGTATTTTATGGTGTTGGAGGATTCTGAAAACAAAAAATATATTCTTGAACGTATTCTTGTGTATTGCAATCTCGAATATGAAAACAGCACTGTATAATATGGCTTTAGAGATATCTCAAATCAGTGAACCAAATGAAAGAAATGCTTGGTAAAAAGTACACCAGCTTTAAACTAAAGAAACGACGAAGGGATGCAGAAAATTGACTTTTCAACAGAGAGAGAAAAGATCTTTGTCTAGTTTTAGTGAATTAGCAAGTCAATAATTCAAGAGATCAACGTCATTAAGCATAATCCAACAATAGGCAACAGCATTTTTTTCATCAAATATTTACGTTTTAATGGAAAGCGAGAAAAGATAATCGTGGCATGGTGCAAGTTTGGAGTTCAGTATTGAACATTCAGAATACCGTGATTCAGGAATAAAATGCCTTTACGAATGCTAGGAAGAACTTCGCTAATCAAAACTACTTTCCACCGAATAAATCCAAATTAATAGTGTACATGACAAGGTATCGGTACGTTGATTTCCATTTCCGATCCTTGATTACTTATGAGTCACGTGCATTGGTCAAGAACACAAGTTGTTGTACAGCATATCCGAATACTGCAGATAAGTTTCAATCGATACAAGGCATGTCACAGCATGTGTCACAGCTGTACATGGAAATGCAATTCTTGGACCTTATATCCACCGTCAATATCCTTCTCTTCAACCAAAGAATATCTCAGAGCAGCAATAATAACATCAAACTTTTTATCAATCAATCGTTTTTGAGTGATTGATGTATAGCATGAATACTTTGATTAATATTTTTACATACATACTGTTCATACTGAATTAATGTACATGGGCAGTTCACATGTTAGGGCAATTTATATTCCAAAAAATTTCGTTTCTGTGTCAGAAAGAATATTTAAATAATCGGTACTTTTATTGTATAAGAAAGATGAAAAATGTTTCTCAACAAAGATCAGTCTCTACAAGATCTTCAATCGAGTTCAGAATTTTATATTGAATAAATTCGAATATTATTAATTTAGTTTACAAAATAATGTTAGAATTTTAGCTGGGAAATAATCTGCTCGCAGTTTTATGTCGGTGCAATTTATGGGGTGGAGTTCTCCTTTGATTGAAACATGAACAGTTGTTTTTTCTATTAGCTAAATCAATTCAATAAAGTCTTCTAAATCTTATATGCAAATATGTCTTCAAAGAAGAATGAAAATTCGATTTACATCCTGTTAGTCTAAAATAGCAAACTGTGTGGATATCATCGATTGCTACTAAATTATGAAACGCTGAAGTATCTATTTAGCATGCAAATAACGCTCATGCATTGACACCTTCAGGCAACTAAGCTACAACAACATGGTTACTTTTTTACAGATAAGTGTATAAAGAATATAAAGAATGGTGCCTGTTCAACAAGTTATCTTACGTCGACTTTATCTTACATCCTGTACAGTAAGTAGAAAAAGTGAAAGATTGATAGATACACGACTGCATACATGCTGCTCACTACTGTAAGTTGACTTCATTGGGAAATATGTTTTGTAGCATCTTTGGTTACAGACGGTAACATATCTTGCTAAAGAGAATAAATGAGTTTTTTGATCCAAGGAGACTCACAATTTCAAAAGATGTCAAATCGACTTTTTTAAAACCGATGGCTAGCGTTTTTATTACTTTAAGGTTAACATTCTCATTTTCAAAATTAAATTTATCCCTTAATGGAACAGATGTGGTCTTTTTCGATTTATGGGATCCTATGGGACAAACCATACGCTTCGTTTTGTTGAGGTAAACAAGATGAGCGATAAAAGAATAAAACTGAACATAACATTATCCAGAGAGAGTAAAAAATTGGATAGATGAACCATTTCCTAATTTGAGTTAAAGCGAAGAGCTCAGACGCACGGTTTTATTTTCGCTTGGAACACATTTTTAAAGAAGCCATACAAAAATGTATGGAAAACTATAATTTTTAGGTCAACAACTATTCCTTCCTTTTGCAAATTGCAATCCCAAATTTTTGCTTTGTGAAATGTTGATAAGAACCGTTTTTATGCATCTGACGTGAAGAGGACTTATTTAAATATTATTGCATCTGCTTATTCATCTTAATTATAAACTCTGGCTTGGAAGAAATGAGCTCATCAAAGCCTTCTTTTCATTTTCAAAATACTATGATGGTCTAATAAACAACTGTAAAAGTATTGGCAGGGAATTCATCTCAAAAAGCTCTCTCTGAAGCTAATTCAAACGCTGATTACTCAACTAGTCCCTCCTTTCAAACAACATGAACGTATAAATCCCATCAACCATAATGCATCATAAAACATGTGATTGCCTTTGACTTGACAACGTTAATGTGCCATCGTACACACTGCTTTATGATAAACAAGAGCCAACATCACGTCTTGCATTTGCATAAACGACATTGCAGGTTATGGGAAAGCTTATACGTGGCACGGTGGCACTGGATATGCGCAGCATTTTTAATTGATATGATTATAAAGGAGCATAGAACTGAATTCATCGGAGACATTAACAAGTACATTTCGGAAACCTTATTTACATTTAATGAACATACACAAATTTTATAAAGATGAACACTTTGTTTGAACTTTGTGTAAATTTGCAACGTATGACATGATACGACTAAAGCTTAAAATCTTTCTATATAGTAACTCCAGTCAGTATATGGACATCAGTCAGTATAATAATGCACGAGGACATTCGAGAAGTCCTTAGAACATTCCGCTGTATGCTCACCTTACTTAATTACTGCTACTCCAACAGAAATTGGAGGACGTTAGATCCATAAGGAAACCATCATTAAAGACGAAGAAAAAATATGAGAAAGTCAAGCATACCTATACTCAACTTATTACGTTCGACATATTTATAGTGAACCCAATCAATTCGGCTTTAGCTTATTCAGAAAGACTCGAAATAGAATGCAATTACGAAATTGAAAGACCCAAGCACGAAAACTTTATAAAGTGGTTGCAAACAGTAAGTGCTTAACTTGCACATTTTTAAACAAGTTCTAGTATAGGGTTGTTAATTTGATGTCTGCGAATTGTAAGAATGTTGGCAGGCTGATTGGGGACCATTTCCTCCTCATGTGTTAGCAATTCCTGAAACCACAGTAGCTTCCATACTAGAAATATACACGTACTATAGCTCGGAGCAGGATTAGTTTTGAACAATGCTTGTAAGACATCATTATCGAATGTATGTTTCATTAAATTCTAATCCAGATTCTTTGAAATTTCAAGTGCATGCCTTGATTTCCATAACAACGAGCATCAAGTTTACTTCAAAAGATCACAAAAGGGTAAAACCGTCTTCGTGCGAGATGCTCACGATTAAGCATATTCAATAAACTGTAACGGAGAAATATTAACACTACGTATTTTGAATAGGCTCTTCTAATTTCCAAAGAATGCAGCCGGAAAGCTACTAAATGTTAAGGCAAAGAAGTAAACATGCCTCTTATCGCATCGATGCCTTCCTTGGGTGTAAATTTAAATATTAATGTTGTATCATATTGCATGTAGCTCCCATGGAACGGAAAATTTTACACCTGAAAAGTTAATGTCTTCACTTTTTAAGAGTGTATGCCATTTTGGTTTCATTTGTAACGCATCACTATATAACCACAAAAAGGACATTGCCCATAAGTGCTCTATGAACAGTTATCACAAAGTAGTTGAAAATGATCGATGACTGAAACGCACACATCTTTTAATTAGCTTTGAGCAATGAACTAGAACCAAAGTTACTGAAAATGCTAAAACTTGTGTAGTTAGACAGGCATTTATCACGTTCCAACTTTATTACATTTTTTTAATTTGTTCATCGTCTACACATGAGCGCCATGTTACTCTTAGCAATATCTAGACTGGTAATATAATGCAAATCTTTGATTGTATAATGACGCTATTGATGACGCTTCAAATATTTAAAAAATGTGTACAATCCCTTCTCCAAATACAGTGGAACCCCGATTCTACGTTTTTCATAGGACCAGGGGTAAAAAACGTACGAAACGGGAAAACGTTAAA
>JAQGBW010002578.1:0-19287 GCA_034698625.1 Julus scanicus
CCTTGTAATTAAAATAAGATTTATTTGCAAATGCATTAGGTTTGCTTTCATTATAAATTCATGAAATTTCCACAGATTTCAGCTATAATGCTATACAGGTTGGACAAGAATTCCTCTCCACACACATCAGAAGATTTAAGAAAAAAAATCTGTTAATGGGTTTAAATAGGAAGTCGGTGTTAATTTGTAAAACGTATGAATTTCAAATCTTGGCAGACCATAACAAACATGAATATAATTTTCTTGTTGACATTCATTTAAGTTGTTTCAATCTAATTCTCATACATTGAATTTGAAAACTATTACTAAGATATTCAAGAAAAAAATGCACTGGGATTTCTATTTTGTTGTCAAGGGATTTTAAAATAGATTTAGCCGTAAAAAGATATATTAACATAGAAATAGATTCACAGGAAATACCTGATGATAACTGGTTTTTTTTTCTTCAAAGAAAAGTGGCTTCATAAATGTATTTCCTCGAAAAACGAATAAAAAAAATGTAATTTATACTGAAATAAAATAAACCAGGAAAGAAAAAGCAAATAACTTATGACGATAAATCGTCATAAATCATCAAACCAACTCTGGATGATATAAAATCAGAACTTTACTCTAAATGTGTTAAATTTTTGAGATATGTGTAAATATCTTTGGATGGAAAATTTAATACGCCTGAAATTGTGATAATTGAAAATTGAATATATTGAAAATGAGCTCATTTCACGCTGTTCCACTTTAAAACATACTTTTTCTCTTTCTTATCGATGGTTACTAAGGGCTTAAAAGTTTCAGCATTCTTTATATAAGATCCCAGATTTTAATTTGTCATCGCCACAAACTTAATTCAATATTTGCTCTCATGACTTCTCGCGAGGGAAAAACATGAGTGCAAAAGAGGCTGAGTAATTCTCTCTTTTGCTTTTGCATATAGACGAGTAATGCAATTTTCAATGAATTTTTAAGAGCAAAAATGACTAATGGAATTTTTATTAGTTAAATCCAAAAAGTAAGTGAGGCAAAACACTACTCAAAATCAAGAATAATCAGTAGCTACATGACACGTAATACGTCGATGCATTAAGCTTTTCTGCATTTCATTTCTAGCTTAATTCAAGTTGAACATTCGCAAATGGCGTTCACACAAATCGATAAATTAAAGACAAAAATCTTGGAAAAATGAATTATTTTTGGTAGAAAATGAGCGAAAAATCATCAACAGAATACTTAAAACCTCAGTTTTTATACTGATAAGTACTTGGTAACTACAACTTGATAAGTACACTTATTTTAAGTAACACAATATAAACAATGTTGTTTTCCAGATGCCAGTGGAGGGTGGAAGGAAGGGTACAATTTTGGATAGTGGAGGATAGGGCAAGGGTACAAATTTGGGTAGTGGAGGATGGAGGGGAGAAAAGGTGCAATTTTGGGTAGAAGAGGATGGGGAAGGATCAATTTTGGGTAGTGGAGGATGGGGGAAGGATGCAATTTTGGGTAGTGATAGATGGGGCAAGGGTACAAATTTGGGTAGTGTAGGATGGGGAAGAATGCAATCTTGGGTAGTGGAGGATGGGGAAGGATGCAATTTTGGGTAGTGGAGTATTTGGGAAAGGGTGCAATTTTGGGTAGTGGAGAATGGGGGAAGGGTGCAATTTTGGGTAGTGGAGGATGGAGAAAGGGTACAAATTTGTGCAGTGGAGGATGGGTGCAGTTTTGGGTAGTGGAGGATGGAGAAGGATGCACATTTTGGTAGTGGAGGTTGATGAGGGGGAGGGAAAAAGGTACAAATTTGGATAGTGGGAGATAGGTGGGCGAAAATTTGTTTTGTTTTTCCTGGGCGCCAAATATCGTCGCTATGGCCACTGCTCTTCCCTCCATTGCATTTGGTATTTCGTAATGGATATATATATATATATATATATATGGTTTACACCGCGGAAGTATGTATGTATGTATAAAGCAATCCTTTGAGAAGTTCAAGTGGATATACTATTTTGAAATGCCAGAAAAACAAGCTGTAATAAAGTATCGGATCAAATATGAGAGCATTTGGAGTCGTTGTTGGCAAAGTATAACGACAGTCATTCCCATATATGGCTTTCTGAAAGCGATAGATATATAGTAATATACGATGCCGCCTGTGAGGATCACAAACATTAAAACACGTTAAGGATCCTTCGGAGATCCATCGAAAGTAAGATAGAAACAATCTCCAAAAGCCATAAATAGATGAAGCTGGATAAATCAGGCATATTTATCGTTCGATTAATGATCATCAGATACACCCCATGTCGACAATAACTACTCAATAAACTTTTAATATGCCACGGCTTACATGTTGATATACATAGCTTTAGCCCTTTGCTTCAGCGTACGATATGATATAGCAATATAAGAGGGTTATTTCAAAAGTTTGGACACATTATAACGCAGTTAACTGTATAACTGGAAACATGCGCATATACGATTTGGTTCAATTTGGAAATATGCTTAAATTAATTGTACCGTCACTTGAATTTTCGTAAATGTTGGTAGTGTGGGATAGGAGTACGGGGCAAGTTCGGGTAGTGGAGGATGGGTGTGAGGTGGGGAGCCCGTATTTGGGTGGTGGAGGATGCGGGTGGGGGCACGAATTTATGCAGTGGAGGATGGGGGTGAGGTGGGGAGCAAATTTGGGTAGTGAAGGATGGGGTTTGGTGGGAGAAATTTTGTTAGAATGGAGGTGGATTTTTGAGAGAATGGAGGGAGAGTAGTGAGGCAAATTTTTGTAGTGAAGGATAGGGTGGATTGGAGGGCGCAAATTTGGGTAGTGGAGGATGCGCGAGGGGGAGCCAAAATTTTGTTAGTGGAGGATGGAAGTGAGGGGATGGGGAATTGGGAAGTGGAGGATGAGGTAGGGGTCCGCAAGTTTGGGTAATGGAAGATGTGGGGAAGGCGAAAATTTTGGTAGTGGAGGATGGGAGTGGGGGAAGGTAAATTTGGGTAGTGAATGATGGAGAGGAGCCGCAAATGTGGGTAATGGAGGATGCGGATGGGGGAGCCAAAATTTTGTTAGTGGAGGATGGAAGTGGGGGAAGGAATTTGTAAGTGAAGGATGGGATGGGGGGCCGCAAATTTGGGTAATGGAAGATGCGGATGTGGGGAGAGCGTGTGGGGTGATTTGCACAGGGCGCCAAATATCTAAGCTACGCAACTGGAAGACAGTGCTTAAAAGTTGACCGTAACATGAATTGCATAGGGAAAATGATCCGTACACGATCGTTAAATTATGACCATAAACTGTTAATTAGCCTCTCGGTGACTAATGGGCGCCACGTCTTTTGATCTTCGCAGCCAACCAAACTTAAATAGGGATTTGTATCCACTGTCCACAATATTACAAATTGGAAGATATTCCCTGGGCGTCAGCATTTGCTTCTATAGCTGAAATTTGGTCGTAAAATAGGCAATTTGCAATGTGGAATTGCTGTTGCCACGTCAAACCGAGTGCATATAATGCTCTTGTAAATAAAAGAGGCTAAAAGCGACCACCAAAATGGAGATATCCATCCCCCATTAAAACACTATACTGGCCATTAACATGCAAGACCTAGGCGTAGTAAAACTTAGGGAAATGGACTTTGAAAATGCACGTCTAAATCACACCTTTGCACTTGGCCACAAAACGAGAATCTTCCTTTTAATTCTCCTACATATTACACTATAAAATACGCTATTGCACTTTTTCATCAGCTTCTAATTTCATTATGTTATGCTTTAATGGAATTTTTGGTGGAAAATTAATGTACCGTAGACGATGAAGATGATGATGATGATGGCAATGTTTGACCCGACTTACTCATGAAATTATGGATTAATTTATACTTTGAAACGACCGTTTCAAACCTTCAAATGGACCGACGTTATATATTTCACATGAAATTCAATTAAGATTACTAATGAACTACCAGTGAATGTTTAATTAACCCTCAATTACGGCCCCCTATTTACTCTTGAGGTAAAATTCAACTTTGTTGACATCTTGAAATATTTTCTAGTCATATGTATATGTTAACGTTATTTTAATATTATAATTACGTTAACATCTGATCAATTCAAATACCGTAATTGGGGATATTTTAGGAATTCTGGAAAAGTGTTCAATAATTACTACCTGAAACTGACCAAGTCAACTTGAGTTAACCTTCCTCCTGATGCAGGGATATTCTCATCCATTTCTGTCCTAAAGTTACCCCATTATGTATTGTGTCATGTGGGGAAATTTTGGGCCATAAATGCTATATTACCTTCCATACTTTTATATAATATTTTCCATGTAATGTCTGAAGATATTTAGGAGCAATTCAAAAAGGACGTCCTCAAGAATGGTGGGGGGTCTGCTGGCATTCGGATGGGGCAGTGGGGAGGAAGGGGAAGGTGAAAGACAACATGGACATCCACTAATGATTGCATTTTTCAGTTTTTGGATTTTCTGTTTAATTAATTTTTAAAGGTTAGTGAAAGGGGAAATGGACACCGGAAGATATGTGTCCCAAGTCCCAAATGTACTTGAATTTTTAAAACATCGGGAAAGTTGGAAATTGTGTCTAACTTTGTGTTAAACACCAATTTTATGCTGTAATTTTCCATCGAGGTCAGGAAATTTCCGCTAATCAGAAAAATCTTAAAAATATCGTGAAATTTATAGCGAGGCAGGTGCATGAAAATCTATAAGATGGGCCTTTGTATGTTCCAACACATTTTCTGGACACCCTACTTTTCAAAAAAATGAAGGACGTTTATGAGGGAGGGGGGATAACCATGTGGAGATGGGGTGTGGGTGGGGTGCATTTTTGAAGTAATTTCGGGGACATCCTTTTTTAATGGTCCCAAACGGGGATACTGTAGCGCCATTTGCCATGTTTTAGAATAAACATTACGGTGTATTCTTTACATACTATCATTTTATATTCCTTTCATTATCCTTTAATGTTAGTAATGCAAAATTAAATATTTGATTACTGTTGAAGGATAGGCACACATAAATTGTTGAACAATATAGTCTCACTTTTAAGGGCTCATGTAATAAGCTAATATATATTGTTTGTAACAAGCAACGACAACTGCAGTATAAAATAATAATAACCGCACAAATATTTGATTGTCACTGCAGTAAAATAATAAATTACACTCTCTAAGCATACACACGCGGATATGAGGTTTATAATAGTCATTAACATTTAACATCACTAGTGTTTGTCGGAAAAATTCAATACATTGCGTTTATTTTCAAAATCAGCAACGAGTCTAAATCCTATAAGTTGTGTTTTAATTTTGCTAATTTGTTCATATACGATTAATAAACATAGGCAAAATCGTTTTTTGCAATATTTGCTTTAGAATCCTTTAATTACTCAACATTTCAAATGTTTAAAACTGGGATTGCGTTTAACAGCAATCCCAGCTGGATGTACAGCAGCTTTAAAAATCAGGAAATGTGCTTGAAATATTATCACTTCAAATAAGTTGGGAATAATATGCTCTAAATTTGAATTAGACGCTAGCATATATGCTACGACTGTGACTATATACTACCATTTTATGATGTTTAAGTTTACCAGCATCTAGTTAAGGCATATACGTGGGTCATCAGCACTTAATTAAGGCCCATATACATGGCTAAATATGGCCGATATGACCATATATATATATATATATATATATATATATATATATACAAGCATATCTCTTCAACCCAGGTATTTATCTGTCATAAGTAGCTGCTATACAGTATCTTTAATTGTTTGCCTTCATTGTCACAATCTCAGCATTCCATTTTGTAGTTTCAATTTACGAACTATTAAAAAAAAACTACCTTAGTGGTGCCAAGCACAATGACGACTGTCAGTCTTCCCTAAAGTAATTGTACTACTTCACAAAAATAATTATAGCTGTTTGTCACATTTCCACAGAGACTGATATGATGTCAAAAAATCTTGTTGTAATAAATTGCAGGAGATTAAGGAATGAAATTGCAGCAGTTACATCATTGGTTGCAGGACTTTTTTCAAATTAATCTACATCAATTGTAGTACATTTGTCTCCACCTACTGCAAATAAGAACCTATTAAAATATCCAAATGCTAAAGTTTAATCAATTCTTGTGTCTAGGAATCGGCCTATAGCCACAGAGTGCCCTCAATTTTGTGAATTGAAAAGTTTTTAAGTGAGATTTCATGCTTTTAAGCTTTTGCTTTCTTAAGCACATCTAGGCCTAATGGATTTTTTTTTCACAGCTCACAAAATTGAATTTTTTACTACCTCAAAACTATAAGCATGCATGCATTCAATTTGCAAATCTGGTCCAGGTTATTACTATGTCGTGAGCTCTTTTGAAATAAATGAAAAGAAAAAAAAGTGAATTTCATTTCTGGATATAAGAGCTTTACGAAGTGTGCATTAAATGATCAATTCTTTTCATTAACGTATATTCTTTTGAAGCCATTACAAGTTACGCCTTCGTATTCACTATTTCACCCTCTATACATTTGCTATAATTTATAAGTTGTTGAGTTTCTATTCTAGACGCAACTCAACTTTCAATTAAGTTGATGTTTAGTTTTGGTGGATTTTTATTCTGCATCTACATGTGCTAGATTCGCATTAAATGACTCGGAAAATGTTGAAGACGACTAAAGCAGGAATAAAAATGTTTAATTTAAAGAGTGTGATAAAAAATCCATCAAGGCAAACGTTAAATCCTCGATGAAAGCCTTAGTGAAACTGCTTTTTTTCCTCCCCCCTATTTTTATTACATTTTTATTGAGATTTATTTTAAAAGCAAAACTACGTTAAGGTGGATTCGTAATCGTGATTTCACTGTGTTGATGTTTGATAAAACAAAGAAACTGGGATTCTGAACTACTTGTTTTAAGACTGAGAATGTGTTAAACATCTGATTTGGACAATAGCCCTGGTGAAAAAACCAATAAAAACCAATAGAGATTTCTATTGGTTTCTATTGTTATTTGGATACTTTATTAGTTTTAATTGTTTTCTATAGTTCCTGTATTAGCTTCTATTGACTTCTATGGTTTGGCTGTATTGACTGAACAATAGAAAACAATAGAAAATCATAGAAAACAATTGAAACCAATAAAACCAATAGAAATTTTCTATTGATACTAATAGAAAACAACGTTCCAAATAACAATAGAAAACAATAGAAATCTCTATTGGTTTTTACCAGGGAGTAGCGTAATTTATCAAAAAAATGTCATTATCTGCCATTTAAAACTCCTTATACTTTAAAAACTTTGTGCCACCTAATAATAAAAATTTCTTGATTCCCATATCACAACCTGAACCATTCGCTCCTTGGAATTTATTTCGTCTTATTGGCCACGTGTGTTAGAAAACACTATTTCGAGCATCGTATATCTATTGTGATGCTTGTCCACTGCCTCCGAAGATAAATGGTCCTTCAAAAGAGTCTAGGTGTTCTGGTGAATTCCGATTGCTTTTCTGGTTAAATAAATCCCCAAAGAAAACAATGCTCGCAGCTGTTGTAGATGCACTAGTTGAAATACAAATATTTTTTCTTTGTTTTACTTTTGGGAAGATTCGTGTTTCGTCTATTTCTTGTTTTTTTTGCACATCGAATTCAATAGGGTTCATCTAACTCAACCTTTTTCTCTTTTCGGACAATTACATGTACATGTTCATGTAGCTACGAAAACCTTTGGGCTTATTTCGGTTTACTTTATTGTTATAATGCGTATTGCAACAACTCTTTATATAGCCTCAAAACCTACATGTTTTCAGCGTTTGCAATTCTTCGTATTGTGGACCTTATGACCTAGCAAATATTTCTCAAAACAAATGCGATATTGAATGCTTTTTTCGAGTATTATGTTTTTATAAAAACGCCTCACTGTTTTTCAACGATTGCTGCATTTTTTTGTAACATTTTTGTGAACCCTATGTGGTCGTCCTGAACGCGGTTTTTTAACATTAAATTTTGATTAAATTGCATGGATTTATGCGCTGTAAAGCCCATTTCCTATCTTGTGTTTCTTTATATTAATAATTCCAACCTTTTGGCGCTACTTTGTAATGTTGGATTTCTAAACAACGTATTAGTTATCGAAAAACGTTGTATAATTTTGCTGTAATGCGTGTTTTTCTTAGTGATAATATGCTCATGGACTATCTTTCCCATCATGACTCTACTTCAGTCTTCATTAAGTTTTCTACAAGTATATTACCGTATCTTCATGATGTCGAAATTTACTAGAACAAATGACACACTTTACTTTTACCTCATTTATAAATAATCCACATGCATTGTGCATTGTCGATAGACATCTTACTACATTCGATAAGAAAATAGAAAAGTCAATGTAATGACTTTGTGCCAAAAAGGGACTATTCAGAGTACTTTAAGCATGCGAACAAATATAATAGATACAACATATATGATACACGCAAATTTTCACTTTCATTAATAATAAATGACACAACTGTCATTAGAAAACTTACAACGTATGCATAATCTCCATTATGCTATCGTACTTTTAAGCGTACACAAGAATCGTTTATTTATTTATAATAGAAAAGGTATTACACAAGAAGTTGCATTTAATAATCTATACTCCAATCAATAAGGTTAAAATGTATTCATTGAAGCTTAAACCATTCTCAATATTATTGTTAACAAATCTTATTTATTGAATAATAGCTACTATAGAATATGTATATGTAAGATACGAATTTTTTATTATTGAAATTACTGTCAACAAGTGTATAAAACTACAGATTTTTTTTCCTTTACATTAAGTAAACACATAATTATTATTATTAATATCGATAAAATAATAAGTTTATAACTTTTCCTAGAAGCTACAGAAATTTGTCATTTTCCGTCCTATTCAATTATGTAATTATGTTTTAATTTAACAATTAATTGTTCGGTGCCTTTGATATTTTACTCAACACTTCAAATATCGTTAATATCACTAATGCCATTAGTCTTACTCAAGTGCAACACCACCTGGTGGCGTATGAAGCATATATACATGGCTAAATAAGGCCCATACTTGACCCCTCAGTGGTTAATTAAGACACATATGTACATCAATACATGGGCTCATCAAGAGCTATATTCGACCCATACAAGTCCATATGACTTTATAAGAGCAAAATATAGCTCACAACATGGCCATCAATAACTTTTTCAACCGGATTATTTTGGATGAAAGACTTTGGTCCACTTCGTCTATTGGAGATAAATCCTGGGATCATTCTTCAAAAAACTGACAAAACTCCTTCATATGTCAGGTTTCCAGAGTCCATCCTTTTTCCCTGTTTCCCAGAAAAATGGCAAAACTTTCTAATTTTTAAAAATTCGCATTTTAAGCTCAGAAACCTCTGGAGCCTCTGGTAATCTGCTTTTTGCATGGTTATCCTCTCGGAAGTGGCCACCAAACTTAGTCCACTCTGATAAATGGTCATCCATTATTCTCACGTTACTCCGTCTCGTGTTTTGGACTGTCAACCAGTAATATTTATTTACATTAAAGGACACTTCCTTCCTCAGATAGACCGTACGTCTAGTAAATCTCTGTAGCCATTAATAACGGAGGAGGGTTTTTCCCAGCCATTATATACACTATTGTAAGGTTCGAACATATCGCAATTTGCATGCCAAAATCAGGAGCTGAAATTCCCAGAATCCAACACGTGATTAATGGCCGCCGGAAGTGTAGCCAAAGAACGAAAAAAATACTTGGAAAACGTTGTTTCGGCTCTTGTATTATCAATTGTGTGGGAATAAATCGTCTTTGAAGGACTACTAAATGATTCAGTGAAAATAAAATCCAAAACTTTTGAATTTTTTTTTTTTGGGTCCGTGGATTAAGGTTAAACGTTTAGGTCCTTAAACAGGCACGCGTGCGAAACGAACTGCAGTCTACATTACGACTCACGAGCCTAATTAAATTCATGTAAATAGCGGGGATTTGTTAAATGACTCGCAGTGAGCATAATAGTAGCCATAAATTTTCAGGATGGGCTAGGCTATGCAAACAGGCGACAGCCCATTGGAGATGAATATGGGCATCCTGGCAAATGCAAGTGGCTGGGGAAATCACGTTTCTTGCCTTAACCACTTAAACCTATTTCCCGGAATGGGATAATCAAAACGTTATTAGCAAAAATAGGTCTTCCCGAGAGAAAATCTATCTGCTATGGCGACAAAACGTCTTCTTCTGCATGGTGGCATCGATGAAATCTTTTTTGATGTTGAATAGTCACGACCGTTGAAGAGGGGAAAATAACGAAGTAAAGACACTGCTTGTCATTGTCTTCCAATGCCAAAATGTCACCATACAGGTTCATTTATACCATATTATGTCACCATATATGTGTAATGTCCATATACAATGTGTCCAGCAGCCTTGAAAATTGGGGAAAGGGGCCGTCCCTAAATGACGTCACGCGATTTTCGTAGATTTTTGACTCCCCTCCTCCCCCATGTCACACTTGGTCACAAAAAGTCAGATCCCCCTCAAACATGACGTCACAAAGCTCCGCCTTCCCCCACCCCCCCCCTTCCTTCCTCTAAAACTGGTTATTATCATTGCAGTATGTATGTAGTGTGGCGCTGCACTCTGATAATGTAGAAAATGTTCATTAAAAAGGAGGCAATGGAAAACAAATTTGTAAAAAAATATTTATTTTGTTTTATCAGAACAACTTTGTATTAGAACAATCCGATTCCAGGAAGCAAGTCAGACCGAGTAGGCTGTTATCCAAGCCAGATTTAACATTTCAACAATATAATAACTACTGTAGTTTCAAACAAGTGTGTTTGAAATTGTACGTTATGAACTTTTATTTTAAACTGACTTGTCAGCTAGTCCTCCAAAGAGTCGTGGAATTGGGAGAAAAAATAGCAGATTTTAGTGATATGAACCACATAAATATGTGTAATAAATTTCATCAAAATCCTTTCAGCCATTTAAAAGAAAAACTAAAAGGGTTTCATTATCATTAAATAAATCAAAAATTTTTTTAAAAAAAACGCATTTTAATTTTTTGGCGTGACATCACATTTCTTAAACATCCCCCCTCCCCCTCGTCACACATTGTCACAAATGTGTATGCCCTCCTTCCCCCTGGTGCGTGGCGTCATTTAGGGACGGCCCCAAAGTCAGGAACTGGACTAACATTTTAATTAAGCTTTAAAATCGTGTTGAACACCAATTTATGCTGAAATTTCTTAAACATAAAAAAAAAAAAAAAAAAAAAAACATAAGAAAAAGTATTTTCTCTAGATATTTTTAAGAGTGTATCTCTCGTAAACGGAAAACTTTCCAACCTGGTTACTTTCTGAGTGGCATTCATATCGCTGACTTTAAAGTACTGAGTTAAATTGAAAACTATTTGGTAAAATATTGTGCCATCCTCATTGGGCCATAATCATTCGCTTATCAAAACTTCTGATCGAGGCTTGATTATTCAAATTTAATACCATTGTGTACATTAGCATATTAGATATGTTAAGGCCCTTTTTTATCACGGCATTTGCTTTCTGTTAAGCGTAGAGATTTTGAATCCTTCAAAGGTCATTGTTATTTCCTAAATTCTGAACGGTTTAATTTCATTTGCGCACTGAAGATGACAAGGGGTGCCTAAGGAGATTTGCATCCATTACGACCTTTTTAGGTCTTCTGGGGTTTGAATTTGAGATCATGTTCGAGGGCGTCTATGTCTCAGTGATTATGTCAAGTGATCTCTGAACTGTTTCAAGTCGTTCATGTGAGAATGCATCCAAAATGCCGATGGTGTGATATTGCGTGTATAAATATTACACTTTAGTTTTCCTCGGAGTATTTCAATTTAATTAATATGACGGCGGTCTACGATTTGAATGTCAGCTCATTAAGCCAAAGTAAATGTTGTGACAGAAATTCAATAAAACCAATTGTTTCCTTTGTTGGATTTCGATGCAAATGCAATAAAACTACAAGCACATTTTTTTATAAGTTTAACACTCAGATATATTAATTCATGCTGCAGTAACCAACTTTTAAATCAAACTTGTTTCTTTGTTATCTGAAAGTTAGTTGAGCTTGGAAGAAAGTATGTTTAATTAAAATGAAATGCAAGTCAATCCGGACAAGCTTTTAAACACTATTATACAACATTGAGGTTACATTAAACCTAATTAAACTAAATTAGGTTTCCGCTGCTAATTTTTAAATAAGCAATTAGTAGTTAATGTGACTTATGGGCATTAAAAAGCTGTTTTATATAACTATTTACTTACTAATTAACCCTATATATCTAACGTAAATGTTTTTGTCTTTCGTCTACCAAACTTTAAAATCATTTTTAATAGATATCTGTAAATAAATTTTACTAATGCATATCAACATCCAATGATAACTTAATGCGAATTTCCTTAAAGAGGATATCTCGTTTATTGGTAATGTTAATATCCAATATATTTAAAACCAAATATAGGACCAAATCTAAATATGGGAATGTTTGGTCATATCTAAGTATGATTACTAACTAAAAGTTTATGATGCTTATGTGGTTCATCATTCAGCACCTTTTTAAGGTCCATAAACGACCATACGACCCATCATTGGCAAGATATTGCCAATATATATGACTAAATGTGGTCCTTACTTAATTGGCCCATCAGTGGCTAATTAAGGCACAATATGGACCATCATTTACTAAATATTGCCCACTACAAGTATTAATATATTCATTAGAACAGTGTGCCTGTTCCAAATAGTGTTCTGCAGAACCTTAAGGGTTCTAGTTATAGGGTCTCTCGCACAAAAAGAGAAAATCCACATGCAGATACCATAATCATCTATTGGCATGCTTGGAATTACTAGATGTTTTGAAATATTAGTACAGAAAACCTAAAAAGTTGTAATGTTTTTATCGTATATATTTTATATGACTGGTTTGCCAAGCTAATATCCGATTTTAAGCCTAATGCCAAAGCAATTATTCTCTTTATTATTTTTTTTTTATTAAATACATTTTTACTATAAAACTACTCTTGTTGCTATATAGAATAAGTTTTCTTTCAGAGGACATTAGTTTTGGTTTTCCTTACCGGACATAATTCGATCCTGTCATCACCTACCTCCAACTGACTTGATGACCGATTTGTGTTTGTACTGCAGAATAAGGGCTCCCCCAGACATGGAAGTTTGAAGTTTACCAAATGCAGCAACGATGACAACCACACAACACCCACACGACAAATGAATTCGGCAAATTTTCATTATACCCAGCATGCAACAAAACAAACCAACATTCAAAACAATTTTATGCAAATCATTATGCGCAATTACCATAATGGTTTCAAACATTTCTACCATCTCAAGTGATCCCTTCATTTACATAACGATTAAAAATCATTCGCCATGCATGCGTTAACATGCCATTCAAATGTTGTCCTATTTCCGCACACATGTTGCCGAACATTCTCCGAGCGATCAACAACGAGTCGGGTTGTATAAACCCTGCATGCCTTTCGCCCTCGCAAGACGAATGTTCGGCATTTGGATCGATGTCGCTATTTGTCCGCATCCAAGGAAAACTCATTATTTCTTGATAGATTTTTAAATAGATAAAATTTTCAAATATCACGTTTGTAAATTATAACTTCATTTTTCCAGAAATGTGCTCGCCCACAATCATTTATTTCGTTTAAAACTTAAAAGCTGTATCACAGCACTAGGTTTACCAACTTAAACAATTTGTTGTTACATGCCAAGTAGTGCGTATAGGAAGTTTAGCACACTTACCTTTGGGACACAAGTCGTATATGGGCACATGCACATGTATGCCTGTAAATAAAACCAGGGTGAGCTACGCTATATCGCCACGCTTTGGAGCCTGCCTCCAAATATGGTCACAAAAATACTTTAAATTGTTTGACAATACCAATGTTCAAAAAACCAAAATTCAGTTTCTTGATAAGTTTTAAAGGTTATAGAGCCCCAAGGGAAAATTCCTATATAACTCCCATATAACTGAGAATATTGGACAACCCATTATTATGGATCCCATTGCATGGTATGGGCAGGGTAAGGGTCCTATTAATTACGTAAAAAACCCGTCACTCAGCAGGGATCGAACCTATGTCTCAGTTCAATACCTTTACCACTTACCTACTGATGATGATGACTAACTCTTCCTCACACACGGCCATATATTAGCTTTTCCACCCGGTAAAACAGCTTCTGCTGTATTGCAGTAACATTTGCAAACCATGAAGATGTTGTTTGCAAATATTTTGGTAAGTTTAATTTGAATTATACAAATAAGGTCCCATCGTTGTCATGTTTATCTTGCATTAGCAAGCATTCAATGAATAATCATGTAATTGAATAATGCTTAAAACATGTCATCAAATGTCCAAAATAAGCAAATGAATTGCCTTAAATGTGGATATTTGCGGTGTCATGCCATGCATTAATAATGCATTAAGTTTGTTTGCATCACTACAGAATCTTTCCTCGTCCCTTAAATTCTCCCTGATGGTCATTTTAATTTGCGTGCATATCAAATTAAACACAACATGGCAGCGATTTAATCTCGAAATATTATACTAGCACATTTTCAGTGTATAGTGAGACAAGAGTTGATGTACTCTCGCAATAAATTTGCACGACAATGATTTCCACATAATCAAGAAGTTTGATTGTTCACTAGAGGAAACTTGACAAGTGTTAAAATCATTGATATTATCAGGAACAGCCATCAACATGGAATTTTTCATCATTAATTCATGGCGAACGTACAAAGCGAATTATTCTTAACTGTATATGTAGAAAACGTTTTCAGATGGGAAGCGAGGATAATTTAAATGAAGAAAGAAAATAATTTTAAAGTACTTTATTTTCAAAGTTTCTTGTGAGATTTGGACTTACCATTTCGGAAAAAAAATTTGTTTTGGGGCAACTATCCAAACTATGATTTTTGAGATTTTCCTCTTTTCATCACCTCGTCATATCTGATTTCTGAGCATTTTCCTACAATTTGAGGCCTCTCGAATATCGACCGCATGGCAACAACTTGGAGAAAAAACTGCTTTCACAGTTGAAAATGTAGCGCTCGATAAATATGAGTTAGTGCTATTATAAAATATTAACAGTTAAAGATAGTTCAAAAAATGAAATTTAAAAGTTGTAGAGAATCATATAATTAGTGTAATGTGTGCTTTTAGACATGTAATTAGCAATCAAAACTGCACAAATTTACAGTTTACGTTTGTGGTATACATCACGTTGGCAATCATGCATTGCATTGATGTTTGGCAGAGAACCTGGGTGTCCAAAAGTTTTGAAAATCGTACAAGTCGGGAATTATGTTTGAAATTTGTGATATACTTTAATTTTCTGTCCACGTCGAATTAAAAGTCTTTATATATATAAAAAAAATTTAAATTCTCTAGAAAAATTGCAGAATTGTTTGATAAATATTGTGATAATTTATCCTACGAGAAAAATTGTCCCGAAAATTTACTGGTTACTCTGATTGTTGGGGGCATTTGAAAACGTAAGAAGTAAATCCATGAAATTCTTGAAAATACTTGTAAATTGTACCGCAGATTTTCTGGTTACCCTGGTTTGCCTTGCATTAAAAATGATCTTTTTGTAACTTATATTTTCACCGACTTTTTATTATTAGATTATATTGTTATTGTTATATCAACAACATGTGTAGTAATTAATCCGTATAGCTAGGCAATGCAGCTCTTTATGTGCTTTAAATCAAATTTAGTAAAACATACTCCATTACTTAATACTACTATGTTAAAACTTCCTAAACTCCTATATTGTATTCAAAATGCGACAATATAGACAATAGATCCTCTCGTAGCCTACTGTATTGTTCATCTTTTTCATAGATTTTTTCTGATTTATTCAGCATTTAATGTATGAAACTTAGTGTATATATTGAAGTAAAATCAGGCATTCTTTCGTTCTTTGGATTTTTCCAAAACGTAATCTGCATCCAATATAGATTTATCAGGTGAAAACTCTTTACTCGTAGCATTTGAAGATTTTTTCTCTCAATTCTTTGTCCTTAACCATTTCAGTAAACTCTTTGTGCTTTTCTTTACATCAACACCCTCTGGATAAAAAAAGAAGAAGAATGCCATATGCTCAATACAATAGCTGTTTGAAACACGTCTCAAGTGCTTTTAAAAAACAAGTTTTTTGGACCCTTTTCTTGCCCACATGTTATATAGGCTAAAGTCCCTCCGAAAAATGATTTCTACGAATATATCGATCCTCAAACCGATATATTCGGCATCTAACTCTATACATAACGACTTGCTCCACTGTCCATTTTTGTATCTTGTGTGTGGGTGTCAAATTTAGCCATTGATTGTTAAGTTTGCCATTGGGAATGCGGCTAAATTGTATATCTTATGACCAAACATTGAACCCTAAACCTGTAATTCAGAGTTTCTATGCATGCATGTCGGTTCTTCAAGCGTATCTTCAAGCGTATATCAGACTGAAAATATTGTTCAATATACATAGTATAGGTTTACCTTTAGTTCAAATTCAGATTTTTTTTTTAGCATGCACAACGAACATTTATCAAAGTGATATTTCACAAACGTACTGTATACAATGTTAAATATATTCGCCATATTTTTTATGAACAATATTACATAAAGGCCTACTTGATAACAACAGAAATACTATTTCAGTTCCTCTTAAAAGTTTTAGTGCCAGTTCAATCCGGGGTATAACACAAATGTGCATATAGCGAATATACACTGTGAGTCCTAAAAACGTAGAACCTAATAAAAAAATCACAACTTGGTGAACAATGCTTCGATTTAAATGAGATTTGGTACTTACATAGATCAATAGTGTAGGAACAAAAATGAATTATAAAATGTGGTGAAAATGTTTTCCAGTAGCCTTTACACAAGCCCGGAGTTTAACGCGCTATTCTTTGATTGACGAATCGATTATACATAAGTCGTGTTCAATCCAAGTTTTCTTAATTCGTAGTTTCGACTCTTCGATATTATTGATAATAGATTTGTAAACCTTTTCCTGGATAACTCCCCTAATGTTGTAGTCCACTGGTTTCCAGTCCGGACTGTTTGGTGGCCAGTGGTTGGCGTTTCCGGTTGCAGCAGTTCAACTGTTTCTCGAGCAATGTGAGCTGGCGCACCACCTTGTTGAAAAATGAATAAATCCGAGATTTGTCGCATGTCTGGAACAGGTTTTTCATTCCTACACTATTTTTCTATGTAAGTGCCAAATTTCATTTAAATCGAAACATTTTTCTCGAAGTTGTGATATTTTTTATTGGGTTCTACTTTTTTACGACTCAGTGGATAAACAATCAGAATGTGTCATTTACTTGTCCAGATATGTTTATATGTATATGCAATTTCGAATGTATGATTCATTCATGTGAACTTGCAATCTCTATAATATGATACTGTATGTGCCATATTTTGCGTAAAATGTCCAAATTTGCAGACATATGGGGCATTCAATGACATATATACTGCATGTGACCCTATACGCGTACAATTTTTACATCAGGGATTCTTTGACATAAAACTAACGATGTTTCCAGTGATCAATTCCGATCAATTCACGGTTGAATATGTTAAAATATTGCTTGTTCATACTTTGGATATTATATCCATCCTTTTGTCTACCAAATAAGCATTTAAAAATGCGTCGGTTGCGTGGGATGTATATAGATTTGCCTTCAAAGGGTTTTTATCTAACAGAAGCTTAGCTCGGGTAAGGTAATTATATTAGGGGCATGAATTGTGTAAACATTTTACACGGAACATTAAAGAATTTACCGTGAGCGTCATTAACTCATTAACAATGGCTTTGAGGGAAATTTTCCTTAAGCTTTCTGTATCTTTTCAAACACAAAAGCAGCTTTTGTATTTAATCTCATCGCATTGTTGGCGCATTAGAGACAGAAAACCCGACCACGGACGGTTTCCCAAAAATTTGTGCAAACTTTCAACAAACAGTTGATGATAAGTGCTCTATTTGTAGTCGTATTTATTGCTCAGTTATTTAACACGAACAAAAGGTTCGGTTTGCGAGCATGTTTCCGCGAGGGTTTGAAAATAATACAATTGTTTTACCTTAGTGTTTCTTTGTCAGTGTAATTGTGTTCAACATTCTCCAAAGTCATTTGGCGCTCTCAATTAAAAACATTGTCCTAGAGGAAAAATCTGAAACTTTGTACATCCCTATATCTGCCTCCATGGTCCGCTTTTGTGGTTACATCTTAAAATAGTGATCTTGGGATTGTCAGGACTTGCATATTGATGACACGGTGCGTTGATAAGTAAACATAGCAGTCTTTGGAGACGTTTTAAATATTCATTAAAGTACTTTAATCTGAGATTTCAGAATAAGCAGTGTTTGGATGACCTGCATTCTGTCGTCTAACTGGATTTGGGAAGGTGTTGACAGAAGTTTCTTAAAACTAAATATTTAACTTCTCCAAGATGTGCTTTTTTGTGTTAAACATCAGAGTCTAAATTGAGATTTAGATACGCGATGTACTTGCAAATTTAATGAATGTGCGATACTGTAGCTCTACATAGTATAAAAGAATGGGATATATATACGTAGAGCTGCTATTCCATGTTTGATGACTGCAAAACTGTCATGATGTTAGCGGTTGCAAAGCGGATTTTCTGGAGCATTTGTTAGGGAAAATCTCATGACACATGTTTTCGAGTCATTTGAGAAATTTGCCAGATGGTGTCGTATTCATAATGCCTCTTTCGTTGTTCTGGATACAAAACATGAAATAGCAGCTTGAGCTTCTACGTGGATATGGTCACATGGCATATGCTTTTTTGTTTTAGAAAACCAATGAAAAAATGTACATCTACACATATATACTCTTCATTTTTCCACTACAAAATCATGTTTTGTTTCAGTTAATGATTTCTGAAAACTGAAATATAGTTTAAATTTTAAAACACCTTTTTAAATTTGTAATTTAAATTCGTAATTTTAATTAACATATTTTTTTATATTGAATTTCTTGAGTTAATTTACCTTACAATTACTTAATGATAAAATAATATTACTATTATTATTTATATAGTATAATAATAATAATAATACTATATGGTGACTATGTGTCACCATTGTACTTTTGTGGCCCATATATATATAGGGGAGAGTGGGGTGTAATGGGCCATTTTTTACCTTTTCATTTTTAAAACAATGTACAAACCTTAAA
>JAQGBW010002579.1:0-19283 GCA_034698625.1 Julus scanicus
GCAGAATTCCACATGATTTTCTGCAGAATTTTTTCTGCAGAATGTGCAGAATTCTGCAGAAACTTTTTCATATGGGTGGTTATTAACAAACATATGTTACCATTTTGTAAATTTCACTAATGGATTGTCAAGTCCCAATGTTAAGCCAAGAATAGTATAGCCATAGTTATGCCAATCAACTATCATCTTACAAGATCTCAAGTATGAATAAAACACCACGACAGCTAGCATAGGGACAGATGGAGGGTTCTGTATAATGAATAAAATAATACAAGTTTGGTAATGTCAAAGTCAAAAACGTAATAAATCCCAAATTTATATGCAACAACTCTGCTAGATTTACCTGTACCAAGATATGACTTGGTCTAGGAAGTCTAAATAGTGTAAAAAAGAGAGCCAGAAACAGCCATATGACTTTAACTCCATAACCTAAAATCACTGGAAAACCTGCAATAAAGTACATTTACCAAGTTAGTAAATGTAAAGTTATTAGAAACTATAAATCACAATATGTAGATGCATGGATATCTAATACATTTGACCGGCCCATTCAGTAAGATATTGAATGCAATTGCTTACGTTTAATGAATGCAGGCGGTTCTTGCATAAATGTCAGTGCAATATCTTCATTCTCCAATAAACTCTGACTTGGTTGGCTACCTTAAATTGTTGAATATGGCATTAAAATTAATACTTTTATGCTGTTGGACTTAACCCAGGAAAGAACAGTAGGCTTAACTTACTTCCATAGCCTATAAGATCAACTTTGAAACCATTTTTCGCTAACGAAAGGGAATGAAATGTCATTCGTGGGCTCCTACCAATATCGCCCAACACAACAACACAGACACGTCTTTCGGCACTCATTGTTTCCACGAAATTAAATAAATAGAACAATTCGTCAAAGAGGGACCAAAAAGAATTTTCAAAACACACCCGCAACTGTAATTAGCAGACGATTTTTAAAATACAGGTGGCAGCACCTGTTGGCCGTGTGAAGCATGCTGAATTGAAAGCTGTGGCATTTGTATTTTTCTATAAAGATTTTATTTATTATAGCAGTTATTTTATATATGTATATATGCTAGTGAAAAAAGGTAATACAATTAAATATTGAAGGAAATTCAGGAGATATATAAATAACGTGTCTTAGGTTTGAAACACGACATAAGAGTGTGCATGCAATCGTTGTAATCAATTTTCATATTCTAAACATTCTTCTTTTATAACTATCCCAGGTGATATAACAATCAAGATTTTAAGCTGAAAATGTCAAACAAAACGGCATTTGAATTCTGGAGAAATGATTTAAAAGGAGCTAAGTATGTAGTTGCTCCAATGGTTGATCAAAGTGAGCTTGCATGGAGATTACTTAGCAGAAAATATGGTGCTGAACTATGCTACACACCCATGTTTCATGCTTCCGTGTTTGTTAAGGATGTCCGATACCGAAAAGAAAATTTTGTTTCCTGCGAAGAAGATCGCCCTTTAATTGTCCAGGTAAAAAAAAAACCTACAACCAATTTTTGAAACCATTTTAACATTTTTTTACAAAATCACTAAAAAATCTTGTTTAACTTTCAGTTTTGTGCAAACGATCCCAAAGTGTTGTTGGAAGCAGTCAGACTTGTCATTGGGCAATGTGATGCTGTTGATTTAAATCTAGGTTGCCCACAAAGCATAGCCAAGAAAGGGCACTATGGTGCATTTCTTCAAGATGAATGGGACCTTGTTTACAACATGGGTAATAATACATTTAATTACACATTTATATTCAAAATGTTTCATCATAATTGTTTTAGATTTGCATTAAAACATCCTAATCTTGTTTCCAGTTAACTTGGTACATAAAGAAATGGACATTCCAGTAACATGTAAAATCAGGGTGTTCGAAGATATTGAAAAAACGGTGAAATATGCACAAATGTTGGAATCTGCAGGATGCCAAGTAAGCTGGGCAAATATTACGTCTTATGAATGCATCTTGCATTTAAAGGAATGTAAACAATGAAATCATTGCTATGTTTCAGCTTTTAACAGTTCATGGACGGACAAGAGACCAAAAAGGGCCACAGACTGGGGTGGCAAGTTGGGAACATATTCGTGCTGTGAAGTAAGCATATCAATATTTTTGTGGAATGTAGCGGTGCTGTAAATATGCATTGTCTTATTCTAAAATATATTGAAAAACTTTCAGGGCAAACGTTTCAATTCCCGTATTTGCCAATGGAAACATTCAATACCTAGTTGATGTTGACAGATGCATTCAAGAAACTGGTGTGGATGGCGTGATGACAGCAGGTATTATTTCTTATTATTTAAAAACAATATTTTAGGTGATTTTTAACTTTTCAATTACGTAAACATTTTTTATTTTTGTTTTGTTTTAGAGGGTAATCTACACAATCCCGCATTGTTTCGAGGTCTGAATTTGCCAGTTTGGGAAATGGCAGATGAATATATGGAAATTGTAAAGAAATTTCCATGTCCATTATCATATGTGCGCGGGCATTTGTTTAAATTATTTCAACACTGGTAATTTTTGTTGTTGTTGCTAGCTATATGTTTTACATATACAATTTTTTATTAAATGATATGATATTGTTTTAATTTACAGTTTCACAATTACGGACAATTTTGATCTCAGGGATGAGCTTGCTAAAGCTGGAGATATAATTTCATTTGCTAAAGTCAGCAAAAAACTCAAGGAGCGATTATTGGTAATGTTGTGATACTTTGATATACCAGAGCTGTCCCATTTGTCTGCTCCAAAGCCATTAGATTTTACTATAGTATTTTATATATTATTTGAATAAGCTAACTGACAAAATTGCATGCTAAATCATCTAATTTCACTTCTGTACTCCAGTTTTATCTGCATAGGTAAGATTTCAATTTCACCATTTTCAGGAAAACAAAACGTGGAAACAGCCACCGGATTCACGGCACCCTAAACTTTCTTTTCCCCCTTGGATATGCCAACCTTACGTTCGTCCCGAGTAAGTTGCCGAAAATAATTTTGCTGCTTTGTTATTATGAATTACTAAAACCTTTTTTTTTCCATAGCCCAGCATTACCAAGTTTAAGCAAATACTATACCTCACCTGTGGATACAGAAGAAAGGCACATGACATTTTCTGGCGACGACTCCACGTCGAACGGATACAAGAGAGCCGTTGATTCCAATCATGAGAGCAATCTGTCGAAGAAGAAGTTGAAAAAACTGATGAGAAATCCAAAGATATGCTTTACTGGAAACAAAAAAATGGATTACCAACTCTGTGATTCATGCCATAATCCTAAAGTAATTAATCACTCTATATTAATTATATTTAGCATTCGCTTTGTTGTCTCAAAAACTAATTGTAATTATTCGAATTTTTCTAGGGATCCAAGTGCACTTATAATCTATGCAAATCATGCTGTAGGACTAAATGCTCCAGAGACAACATAGACTGTCCAGGTATGCACCCTTTCTTTGATATTAAGCCTCAAGAACGTTGTCAATTCTTGTATACTATAAAATAATGATTTCAATATTTTAATAGGTCACAAACTTCAATTTCAAATGAGAAATAGATCAATCAAGAAAACCCCTTTGATCGACAAATCAATTGATGATACATCTCTAAGCAATACACCAATAAATGTATTAAGGTGATTTTTACAAAGATGTTCTAGAAATTTGTTTCAATAAATATAAACTTGTAAGATATTTGGACGGTGCATTTATGTTGCCATGATCATGCATCTTGCACATGCTAAATTTTCGGCACACGAGTATCAAAGTAATTTAATTCCAGGTGAAAATTATATCACCATAATTTTGGACATCCATAGAAATGTAGGTAAGGGCATAATTTTTTATATCAAAGATTTTTCAAGTGTTTCCTTAGTTATTAAGTTCTCTTTATCCTTGAAAAGTTATTTGTAGTTTTCACATACTTTGAATTTTTCTGTATTAATAGCAGGTAGAAATATTATGCTCCGAAATTCAGAGCCAAATTTTATCATGCAACAAATTGTTTTCATTTCAAGGCACCGATCAGGTCATGTCAACGTAGAGAGATAACATCAGAACGATGATAACAAAAAAGTATTTTGAGTTCCGGTAGGGCGGCGTTTCCCAACTGTGATAATAACCAGATGTCACATTTGAATTCTGTATCCTGCAGGAATTAAATAGGATTAACATGCGTCAGTCGCCCGATTTTGCTCCACCCATATCAATCAATTGGGTGGAGAAAAACCGGACAAAACGCACATCAACAATACTCAATTCCATCGCCGACACAACTGATGCCTGTGGAGTTAAGTGTTAAAAATTCAAAGTTATATTATATACCCGATAAAATTACTTCTAGGTTTTATTTTCATCTTTTGACACAAAAACAAAACTGTCCATATAATCAATTGATGTCCAATTGGTAACAGGTCAGAACGACTACCAATGTTTGCATACAATGGGCAATCATCCATGTAGAAAAAAAAAAAGAAATAACAATTTCTCATAATTATTATTATGAAATGAAACTAGAAAATGATAGCATGGAGGGTGACATTCTAAACATGAAAATTGGAAAAAAGAAACTGTACAATATATATTCATGACTTGTTTAAATTCTAACTTATCTTACTGCCATCCTTTCAGCCAACCACCATAATCTAATGTCATGGAGTTGACATAACCTACATGCACCACTAAATGAAATCCAAAGTTTTTCGATTTCCAAACGAACAGCAGTATTTTATAGGGAATAGGAAAAAGCTCAAGAGCTGGTGTCTGTTCATTGTTACAAGTGAAATTTGAGTAAATGTTATTTTTCTTAGCTAGTTGGCCATTTTTTTTTCAAAGCACTTTACAGATACCTGACATATAGCATTGCCTAATAATACCATTAACAGAATTTTGAAACCTAAATAAAAAAAAAATCGAATAGGTTTGTAATGCAATTTTACAAAATGCCAGTCTTGCATTAAGTTTAAAAAAATATCTTAAAACGGATAAAAACTTGAAACCGGCATCAGCCTGACATCCGTTAAGTTGTTAATTAAAGTAAATGTATGCCTGATTTGTACCAACACAGCGTATAAGACGGAAACAGATTATTTGCTGGGAAGATTGAAACATTTGTTGTGCATGATGCACAATTCAATAATTAAAAATGCTGCCCTGTGGTGCAGAAAATAAACCTTAATAAGCTTTAAACCTCCAAGAAATCCTTTCAAACTTCGGCAAAACATATCAAACAGAGCAGTCCAATCTATTTTAATGCCTGTTTGCCGTTTGAATGCATTGTTAATGAGATCATTACATTCTAAAATAGTCTAAACAAGCATCGATAAACATGTCTAAACTGCTCATGTCTTCAATTACAGAAACTTAAAATTGTTTGTGGAGCAGCGTGACCATATTGTTTTATCTTGTGGCTACATGAATGTGAAATTTTTCTTCCTAATCAACAATAAAGTTGGTGCTAATGCTCAACAGCTCAAAGCAATTGCAGATACTAATAGTAGATTATTCAGATCTGCTTAAATGAAATCATGAGATAGCAAATTTACAAACATATACAAATTTGTAAATACATTTTTGGAAGAAGACTATTTTAGATGGGACGTTTTTTTTTTTGACATAGCACTGCCACCCGCTTTAATAAACACCGAAAATATGTATTACATCTGGTAATGATGACTAATTATGGCGTCGTGAATTACAATCATGCTCAAAATATATTACTAATCTCAAATACTGATTTTGAAACATTTGGGAGAATGGGGGTAGATATTGGTGATCTATAATCTGGATTCTGGAATCTTGGCGGTGATTGCAATAATGAAGAGGATCAGTGGGAATTATTAGAAATGATAGATGTGAATGTAAACTGACAATGTTGCCATTTATGCATACTCTATAATCCCCTCAATACATGTTTTCAAATGGTATCTGGCGGCAGTGATATGGTGCATGCAAATAGAATAACTCAAACAGTAGTCTACACTTTTTGAGTCTATGCTTGAGCGTGGCATTCACTTTATGTACTGATAGGTTGTAAAGCTATGAAGATGTATCTTGACCAAAATGACATTCCATTTCGTCACAAATCATAATTGTCTAAGTGACAAACAAGATACCATCCCAGCTTTACCATATTTTACGATCTGAAGTGTAACCAAGGTCAGCCAGGAAGGCCACCTGTGATATGGTACACAAACTATACTCAAAATGAATTGCAATGGGTGATAGCAATTCTAAAGGAACGGTTGATGCAAGATGAAGATTGATGAGAAATGAGGAAAGACGTTTCCAAGGAAAAAATCTTTGTGACAACCTACAAATGCTCTGCGGTCATTTCCGCTGACAAATTGTGGTTGTGAAAAGTGTCAGCCAACATGCAGTAGCAGAAGTGGAAAGCCAACGTGAAATAACTTGGCAAATATGGGTTGGGAGACAACTAGCTAACATTTAAGTACATATTTGTGCTGGCAAAAGATTTTAGAAAATGCCGATGAACCTGGCAATACCTTCAACATATTACACGCACACCGAACACAAGCAAATCAAAACATGAAATGTTAAGACGTCTACGCTTCCAATGGCTGCCAAAAACGAAACTTGACTGGCTCTCGTCATCGAGCTGAATATTTCACAGATTTTTGTCTGACTCCTTCCTTTGCAAGAGACAAATATTTGAAAGACTGGCTGAATTATGAAATGTTTTTATGGTTGTGAAAGTGGTATTATTGGTTGATTTGGTGAAGGGGGGTCTGGTCCTCGCTGCTGCTGAGGTCGACAACACTGACGAAGATGGCGCCTTAATGTGCACAAGCGCCAGAAAGAAAACTAAAGGAAGATATTACGTTTTTTTCTACAAGTCTCCTCTTATCTTTGGGCTTCCACTTCCATACTTTGTGGCTGTGTGGCCGTCGCCATATTAGCTTTTTGACTGGGAGATGTTGAGAAAATGCCTGCCGGTGACGAGCTGAGTTTTTCAGATGTGGACATTTTTGAGAATGCCATCAGCGCATCAGGAAAATTGGGTGGTGTGGCGGGAGTGTTTGCAGGTGTACACATCTAGAGAGATGAAGAAATAAAAATACAATTATTAAGATTTCTTGCATAAAATATGAAAGTGGGCTTTGCAAATCCAAGTTATCATATAATATTTCATTTAATTTTAATAAAGATTCGAGGCATGGTCTCATCTGACTAATGTTCACAATATGCAGCAGCTAAAAACGAGAGATAGCATTTGAACAAACTGGAACTATCTGAAATAGTCCACACACAAAAACAACTAATTCATTTGATCTTAAAATTGCCTGGTGTGATCGACTGCTAATTTATTACTAGCTGTTGAAACTAAGGTCATTGGATGCTGGATAAGTGATATCAGGAAACCAACAAACGAAGTATATATAACCCCACAACCAGGATTATTGATAATGTAAAGCTTAAGTGATTTGTCAATATATTTAATCCTGTGTATGTATCTATCAAGAATACTCAATAACGCAGTGGCCAAGATAAGTTTTACAAACCACCAGCCTAATTTAGAGTATTTTTCCACTGCACTGCTTTGTCCAGAAGGGTGAAGTACAAGTTTATTAAAACCGACGCCTCACTTTTAGATAACATTTTGGAAAACAGATTTTCAAACAAATACAAAGATTCCTAAAACGATTGACAGAAGCACAGCAATTGTGCGTACACAAGTTGTAGCCTTCTTTTTGGTAAAACGTCAGAATAACCAAAGCAAGGTCCACTATGAGACATTGTTCAATTTTATTTCCTGCTTGTCCTCTATCATTTTTTAATAACAAACAAACAATAACAAGTATAGTGACCTCTTGGCAACAAGAGATGAATGTAGAGCCAAACAAAGTGTCAGTGACCCAACTCAAATGCAATTTACCACGCTGATGTCAGGAAAATGTGTTTAACAACTATAAATTCCGCAGGAGTAAGGCGATATATCACCTTTATCAATTCACATACAAAAAAGAATCAGTACCATTAAAAAAGGAACTAACCTATAATTATTACTATATATAGGAACCTTTGCAGTTATGTCACGGACGACATCACTTGGCTTTTAATTCATTGGATTAATGGATAGCAAGGTCTCACAGCAGGACAATGATTATGATAGATTATAAATGTCACATGATGCCTTCCATGACGAAATACGTATAAAGTCGTCCTAAATTGAAGTTGACCTTTTCTTTTTTTTGTTACACACCCCTGAGCAGTTTCACAAACAATTCAAAATTATGTTAACTTTGGGCGCATATTTCACCTTGGTTATAATAATTAAAATTAAAACAAATATAATATATAATTAATAGTCTACGTTTATCACCCCACAAGTACATACATAACAAAACATTTTAAAACCTTGATAGCAATTTGATTATTGAACTATGCAACATGGCATTAGTTCTTGAAATCCATCTAATGTAATTTTTCAAACAAATCTTACAAGTTCAATATGGCCACTGAAAGCCAATGCAGTTCACATACAGGCAATACGTGAATGAACATGAAATAAACATAAAATCGAACTTTGGGTTTCAAGTTTTTATATATATATATATATATATAACTGATTATATTGGTATTTTAATGAGGGATCACTGACGAAGCAGTTTTCTCCTCAATAAATTTACTTTCAACTTTTTTTTCATCTTTTTTTACAAAAATACACCCAGTTAAACCAGTAATTTAGATTTAAATAAACAATTGGAACCATTAAGTAATGTAAATGCAGATTGTGATATTTAAGACCCAATGAACAAACACTGCTTATGAAGCTTATTATAATTAGCATCGTGAATGACTTGGACACATTCTTATTTGGAACTTTTATCAAATAACTAGCATTCTCCTCCCCAGGTAACGAGCATGACTCCATAAGTGAACCGAGTTCATAACTCAACATTGAGCCTGAATGGGGAAATATTTTCATTTACAAGATAAAGGCAACCACCGGCAAGTATCAATATCAGAGATAAGTTTAATTGTCCCCTGGTTAATGTACTGCCATTTGTATAAACAATAACAAATAGATAACATCTGTACTTTAAAAATAGATTGCCCACGCGAGGCACAATATGTCATAAGTTACTAATGATTTTTATATATCTTTCAGATAACTGTGATGCCATAGGAATGCAGAACAGCCTTAATCAGTAAAATATATAAAAATAAAATGCCAGTGGTTCTTGTAGATGCACTGATACTGATCTGTCGGCTGTATTAGTTAAATGTGCTTCACGAACAAGAGTTATTTATGCAATGCTTGCCAAAACAAGAGTTTCAAAATGTGCCTTGAAGTTAAAAATGCGTGCCAAACATTTCTATTTAAGACACCCGTGGATCTTCAAAGCATAAATACAAGAGTTCACTATCCAAGAAGCTCATGCATCCAAGCCTAATATTAGGGGTTAGCAGATATCAGCATCCACAGTGGTCCAACTTGTTTGCACGCTTATTAAGTTTTATAAAACGACGCCCAAGGCCAGTTACGGTCATACGGGCGTCAGCACAAATCTTAAAAACCAGAAAAAAAAAAGAAAAAAAACATACAATAAAGAAATCTAATGCGAAAACTGAACCCGCGTCATGCAAACTTGATTGGGGTAACTTGTGTTAGATTTGTCCAGTGTTGACCACCATGGTTACAAATTACAATTGTTCAGTGTTATCATAGTTTGCATATATTAAACGGCACCAACAACCGCAGAGGCCATATATATGTACAGGTGGGAAATAAAGCATGTGGTACACAATGGATTTAGACCTCTTGCCAGAAATTATCTTTGTCGGGCCTATTAATTACCTAGCAACTAACACAATTAAGTATCAACTGCATGTAATTAGAACTTACAAATTATTTCACTTTTTCTGTAATGAGGGTATAATTTCAAAAGATAAGAAATATACATTTTTACGAATTTTAGTTGTCCAGACCATTGAATCTAGAACAGTTTCAAGATGTTATACAATGGTAATTAATTAACAAGTCTAAGATTTAAAGAAATTAATTAGTATAAGACAAAGAGCATTTGATCATGTATCCTATCAGTACTACTTACAAAAAAACGCGTTTTGCTAAATGCTGCTAAACCATTTGTAATTAAAAAAAAAAAATACGATAACTTTCAGTATATCCTCATTAACGAAATATCCATCTTAAAGGCGACATTTTAAGAAAATCCCGACTCAACCTAACAATTTTGCTATAACAAAATAAGATATTATCTGCGGGACATTTACTTGTACATAAACTTCCAACATGTTTTTTTTTATTATTTTAAGGTGATGCCTCAGCATCACTATAGCAAGATATAAATAATGTATCAAGAGAAACCCTCTACGAATTCTTTTAAAACATTAAAAATGAGATTGAATAGATCATAAAAGGTGACCGTTAACAATTATTGCGATAAATATAAAAGAGTACTAGTCATAAATTTGACATGTTATTCAATCTTGAGCTATCCTTTGAAAATCTTCAACATGCAGGCACAGAGTACATTCTGAGGTTTTTATCGCATAAAATATTGGATGCACTTGCCAGGAAAATAAAAACACAACAAATGCTCATCCATTATTCATGTCAGAATGAACTGTTTGCAAACAAAGTACGTGTAGGCCTAGGCCTACAGATAGGGAAACAGGAAATAGGACGGATTCCTGCATGACATACGTTCAAAAAAACCAGTTCCCATACACTTGTGTTGTGCTCACCCTCACCCTTACTCCATTCTTATAGGTGCGATCATATGATTAAAAGAATGAAAACTTGAAATTCACAACGCCTGGTATTATTCGCTGATAAAAATGTTTTCTTAAAGTGAAATATCTGGATTAATTTCAATTAATGAAAAATATTCCATGCCATTCAGCTAATGATTGTAAAATTCTTTAATTATATCAATCATAGTCTCGTAAATCAGTAAAATAAACACCTTCATGTTATAGTCATCACAAATCTTGCAAGCCTGGACAAATCCTAAAACACCCTCGTTAAAGCTGAACCAGCATCTTCAAACGAGGACTTTGATACAAGACTGAATTGTAATTTGACAACAAGAAAGTTTAGGCTTATGCACTTCAGCAACCAAGATACTGATCAATGTAATGAATATATTGATTTACTTGTTTTGCTGTAGGAATACGATTTCACGTTTCCTAATACAACAGTTTTAACACTGTATGCGGTTTACCGAGCAATTAAATGCAGTTTTTTTTCTAAACTTGGCTTCATTTCATGGGTAAATAAAAATGTTTGCCCTAGACCTAGACCAGCAAAACGCATTGGCTTAGAGATAAGCCAAAGCAGCATTTCAGGCATGATGAGCAAAATGCTCTGATTTCATCACACTCACTTCACAATAACCTTGAATTTAAAAGTAACTTAAAAAGGGTTTCGAGTTCAGCTTATATAAAAACTAAAGTTAATTGAGCAAAGCGCATTGCATGATGCACTTGCACTACACATGTAACATCGCACGCACAGTGAAAATTATGCATGCTTATTACAATTAATAACGATGATTATATGGTGAGCGTTGATTGATTCTAATTACACGAATCGATGTTCAAGCAGCTTTTTTTTTCTTTACAATTTTTAGTAAATTTTCTAAGCATCAATTGATAGTCCACACTAGTTGTAACACATGTGGTGCTAATTATACAATAAAGCAAGACCATTTAGTTGAAGGAGGAAGGAGGTACGTGGGGTTGAGAGTTACACAAGTTGCCACATATTGAACGATGAACGACCTTTAGCTCAATTAATGCTGGCTTTTTTTGCTGCCACTTCAGGAATCTACAAGTTTCAAATATCTGAAGTCACTAACTTATATTAAACTATATAATTAAATCTTACTTGGATTTTACTCTTAAATTAAAATTTGACAAGATCTTAGTATGCGCCATAAACCTTCACTAAGATAATCCAAACAAGTCTTTGCCTGTACAGATGCAAATTGGTTATACTAAAGACAAAATACTATAGGGAAACTGAAAATACTAATTATTGATACACAATGATTGAAATACTATCTTATCTAGTTTAAAAATATCATTAATCATTTATCGAACTACTAGCTATATATCTGGGACAATTAACTTCGGAAGGCCAGGCGAAGTCATGCAACGAGGTATTAAATCGAAGAAAATGAATCAAAGGTCGAAATGGAATAAATTTCATCTCTGGAAACGTAATGACATGATTCTAGTAGATCATTTTCACGCACATTCTCATATACATCGAAAATGCCATCCAAGTAAAATACTCATAAAGAAAGGGCATATCGGTAATTAAAACTTTGTAGGTTATTCGACACAAATATTCATCTTCGTTTCTTTCTTATAATTTCACGCTGATTATAACGGACACGGAAAGCAATGTTCGATAAACAACAATTTCAAAGTCATATTTGGAGGTTGAGGGATGGAGGGAAAGGGGGGAAGGAAGCATTGTATTGATGGTATAAAAATAAAGTGTTCGGATAAACGAAGTAAAATCAGGAGCGAAATTACTTACTGGATTTAGATGTCCATGGTGATGATGAGGCGGATGATGTCCATGGCAATTATGACACGTTTGTATCGTTGCTTCTTGGAAGAATATACTTAACGCTGTCTGAAAGTAGAAAGTCAGAATCGCATGCTTACGCGAACATAAACATGACCCATATTGGCAATAAAACGAAAATGGCGACATTCAGCATATCAAAACAAACAGTAGTGATCGTCTTTCGTAGCGCCTTGAAGGGTTTTCAAAGACCTAGACACGGCCAGAAATTTGCTATAGCTTACCTCAAATTGCCAATGGGCCGCTTGTAATAACTGTTTCGCTTGTTCTCTGGCACATCCCGCTGCCAAAACAAATTGATTTATCATAACTTGCTCCCGTAAAGAATCCATGTTCAATTGAAACTTTCCCTTCTCAAGGGAAGGCGTGCGAATTGTTTTGGAACCGAACGAAACTGGAAAGCAATGACGTCATCGAGTGGTATCATCCACCTGATTGGTAGAATACAAATCAGGCTATTCCATTAAACGTCCAGTCTCCCACCAATATCACCGTATTTTTCTTAACTTTATTTTCGTGTTTTAAAGCGCAAAACTAAATTTGAGTGTCACTGAATCTAATAATATTTTGATAAACGTACGAACGAAGTTAAATATTTTGTTATCTCATTATTTTAGCTGATATAAGGAACACTGTGGCAAAGTTAAATTTACGTAGAATGCATATGGTTATTCTGCCAAGCAGGCGTTAGCTCTTGAACAGCAGAGATTTAACCCTGGTGGGCAATTAAATTATGGAATTGCAAGACATTTATTACAATAAGCCGGAGTATATAGAAACGGTAAGGGATGATTAAATTGCTAATTTAGTTGCTATAAATTGACATAAATCCGTCAAAGTATCTCTTAATTTACATGGTTTGAATGCACATTACTTTTAATTGCCAGCTGACTGACAGTTGTTCAGCTCTAGGTTGGTTATGCAAGAATCTGGTGTTTAAGATCCAAAGGTTTAACATATTCGTATAACAATAGTGTCTTAAAAGAGACAAGTACACGTGTGCATGTCCATCTATACAGAAATATACAGGTAGTTAGTACATAACCAAGTCTTCACATACAGCTACCACTCCCTGTAGGGCCATCCACAAAGGACGTCCAGTGTTTTTTTTTTTTTGGCGAAATATATTTAAACCCCTCTCCACCATGTCTGCATTTACTCAGCTTCCCTTTCCCTATTTTGATGTCCCAAACTATTGGATTTTTTAAAAAGTAGTTATAGGTCCTCTGACTTCTTGCTTATAGTCACAGGAGGTCAATTATAAAATCGTAGGACTTTTGTGGGCTTAGGGAAGTAAGTTATTTCGTTAAATTGGGACAGTGCTAAGAATATAAAAATTAGAGAGATTTGTTTAGGAACCTTCTAAATATTGTCCCCTTTCTCATGCCCAGCAATGAAGAAATTTCCTACATTAATTCATAAGGCTGAATCTAAATATTGTAACCTAGCTGTTATGGTCCAATTAATCCTGTTTTAAACTGATAAAATTAGTAAAAATCTAGGGACTTAGGTGCATTTGAAAACTATTCATTTTAGATAATCCGAAGACCTGGATTCGAAACACTTGATTGGCAAATACCAGATTAAAGTCTTTAAAAATCGTCTTTGGCAGTAACATTTGGTTTTGTTTCACTTTTTTAGGCATCGGGCAATAAAGTAAGCCGTCAATCGGTACTTTGTGGAAGTCAAAACATTGTCTTGAATGGAAAGGCGAGTTCTTAGGCCATTCGGACCATTGCGCCCTAGTATACTGTAATTACTACAATCAAGACCTTTCGTGTTTTATCCATTGCAGACAATTATCCAATCTGATTGCATAATCAGAGGCGACTTGGCAAATGTAAGGGTGGGTCGATTGTGTGTGATCAGTAAGAGATCTATTATAAGACCGCCATTTAAGAAATTCAATAAAGGGTAAAAACTGACACAAACTGTATTTCTATCGTTGATTAATACTTGTGAATTGCATTATCGTGTCTGAATACCTTTCATTTTTAGAGTTGCATTTTTCCCTCTGGTTATTGGCGATCATGTATTTGTGGATGAAAATACAATTGTAAATGCCGCACACATAGGATCATACGTGTACATTGGGAAAAACTGTGTCATTGTAAGTTATTAAAGTTTGAAAATTATAATTCTAAGAGCAGAATTAACTTATTTAGTGATAATACCTAATACAGGGTCGGCGAAGCATATTGAAAGATTGTTGTATGATAGCTGATAACACTGTACTGCCACCCGAAACCGTGGTTCCAACGTTTACCGTATATTCTGGCTCTCCAGGTACTTGAACTAGAATAATTGCAAAATTGCAGTGATTATTTGTTGGTGAACTGCAAAAATTATGAGGAAATATCAAATTATTTGCAGGTCAGTGTACTGGTGAACTCCCTGAATGTACCCAGGACATGATGATGGATTTCACCAAAACCTACTATCAACACTTCATGCCTATAAAGTTGGAATGAAACATTTATATATGTTATAACTGTTTATTGCGCATCTCGTTATTATTGCTTATCAATGGTATGATCACATAAACGATTTTTTTTAAATTTATGCCCAAATGTATCACTTCTTTCCTGCAATAAAAATATTAAATTATTGGGTCACAATACAGAAACATTTTTTGTGTAGAAAAAATGCTTTGTTAATGACATAGCTAACTATTAACGTTTACCTAAAGCAACTAAACAGTGGCATTACCTGTTTGAAACCATTTTGGAATGGCACCGGTGGATTTGGCAGCATGCTGTTGTGACGTAGATTGCAGATCTGACAGACTTTTAGTCCCGTTCACATTAACTGAGGTTGTGCAACAATTTTCATTGGAAACAGTGTCGCTTTTGATGGGCTTAGGTTTGCACAAATTCCTAATAATACAAACAAAAAATTATTAAAAAATTCAGCATGAAAAAGTTGGACAAGTAATAATTAACCCACCTGGCTAATCTGGACGAATGGTTTGCAGCAGACAATGAGCTAACTTTTTCCATTACATCTGGTCTGAGATAATGTTCTAAAAATCATTAGCAAAAAACAAGTTTGCATAACTAATTCGTGAAGTACATTTTAGAATATTCATTTCTAAAAATTTTACCTTTTACCATACTGCTGGAGAAATGTATCACTGCTGCTGGTACTAATGCAAGCTAAAGTTAAGGAACAAATTTAAAAAAAACTAAAATGTTTGTTGAAATGCATATCCAGTAGTTGATTACTCACTTCAAACATTCTATCCTCCGATTTAAGAACCTGTTTAGGTGGAGTTGTGTCTGCCAAAATAAACAAATTTGAAAATTAATGTTGTGCATTGTTACCTGTGGGATGCTCGATATTATTTGATAATAGGTACTAACATAAGTGAAAGTCGATATTTTCATCTTCTAAAAATGACCTTACAAAATTGGCAACATTTTCAACTGAAACAATAACATGATATAAATAATATGATAGCAAGATGACACTGAAGTACACAACATGATAGAATATACCTGTATCTATAGAACGGAAACTGCCTTGCAAAACGAATCTGTCAGGAAAATTTATACGAAGAACACATTTTGGATATTTGTTCAACCTGTATAAGTAATCAGCTTCACGCAAGGCCCGTGTTTGTAATGGCATATCTTCAATTTCCTTTCTATAAACAATATAACATTATAGCTTACAATCTTTGCTTACATTCTTTCTTTGATAGCAAAAATAATCGTCATCACCTTTGGTGTGTTAAGTCCGATAATAGTAGCCTCACATCATCAAGCGTTACAACGAAGAATTCGTCAGGCACATAATCTACAAAAATATGAAAAATAATTGTCAAATATTATTTTTGTTTATCTATAACTAGATAAATAATATGAAAATTTAATCAAAAATTGAAGACGTTCACCATTAACAGGCTGGTTACGAAATTCATCAAGGCGATAAATTAGCGATCCTTTGTCGTCCAACTATAAAGTTCCAAAAATTGTAACACCATAAGAATGATATACCACGAACGTCCATAAGACAGGAAAAAACTGCTTGTTTGGTTATTTGAGTGAACATAGATCAACAGGTTTAGTAACTCTTACTAATCATTAGTATTGATTGCACAAATTAAAAAATTAATGCTTACATATACAACTTGTTCTTCCGAATCAATATCCATTTCTGTTGGCGATTTTCTATCTTCATTGTCTACGGTCAACTCTTGCTCACCGGAAGTGAAACTTTTGCTATAAGTAGTGGATATATTGCTGGATGATTGCCCTGGACCCCAATCATGATATTCTGATGAATCCCATGAATTTCCGGCTGCAGCTGATGTACCAGGTTGCATTTCATCATCAATTGTATCGGAAGAATGTGTCTGTAAAGCACTTGGAGTCTCCAACTTGGCGTCCCAGTTTTCTTCACTTTGCCAATGTTCAATTTTATTTTCCTTGTATCCTGAAAATGATTCTTCTTTTGGTTTAGGTAACACCAGTGACTCTACAAAAGCCTGTCCCTGTGGTTTATCAGGAGATCTATAATTCAACCTAAAATATAACTTTAATAATTATAGTTTAAATTTCTAAATAAATTTAATACGAAAATCCAAACAATGTTATATATGCAAACAAGGGAAAATATACCTCAAAATTGCTTTTCCATTAGTAAGCCCTAAACTTCTCAAAGTAGTAGCTTTTAGAGACTCCTCACCAACCACCTACAAATAAAACAACAACAAAAATAATTTGACCTAGCTATAACAAGTAGGCCCTATAAAAAAAAAATTACAAATATTGTGTACCTCCCGTCTTATGTATATGCAAACGGGCTCCATGACATTACCACTTTCGTCAAGTACTTGCAAAAGTGATTTTCCACTAACCAATTAAAAAAGATACTTAGCGTTTGCAATACTGTGAATGCTGTTTGCAAAGCAAATCAATTTATAATTTCGTACTTACTTTATTTTATGCCAGTGATCGAGAATTTCATATAATGATTGAGTTGCTGCAAATTCTGACATAAGTCTTTCACCATTTGGCAACTGCAATACAATTGTTACATTTGCTTCTATCTTCGATGTAACAGCTTTAACCAATTCCAGCTGAGCATTGTTTGGGAGGTTAGAAAATCTAACCGTACTGCTCAAATCCAGTCTAGTATTATAGTGTCTATATTTAAAAAAATAAATAAATAATAATGCTTTTCAAACAAATTTCCCTAAAACATAAAGTGCTTAAAGTGGTTGTTGGCTGTAATAATAGCAACTCAGCTAGCTGTATACTCATTGAAAAAAATTGGACAAGAAGCATGTCGTAAGATTAGAACTAATTTAATACATCTTCCTTTTATTACAAAATGAATTTAAAAAATGTTTAAAGCCTATTTGGGAGTAACAGTAAGATGATTTATTGAGGAAGCTGCATGACTGTGGTTAATTTTCAGACTAGATATCCTTGAAAAATTTGGAAAAAGCACAAAAACATGCAGTCTTTGACTACACATGCAGGTCTCCAAATGAATTGCCAGGAGGACCAAACCACCCAGCATGGAATAAATATGTATATGGGAATCATCTAAGCTGTTTTCGAAGTGAATCAAGATGATTACATCGATGAATGACACGTTACATAATGTATCTATAATATAGTAAGCCTTACTTTAGATCATATTCTGCCGACAAAAGCCCTTGTTTTTTACACACATCCTCCAATATCTACAGGATAAATACAGATTCGTGTATTCTATTAATACGTCAAAGTTTTCATATTTGGAAAGTCATGTCGTAAATGAACTTACTTGCAAAATACTGGTATTGTTGTTAACCTTAACGATTTGTCGACGACCAGTGGGTGTTAATACATTCACAGATAATGACATTTTTACCTAAATAAAGCTTGATAAATATATACTTATTAGTAAATGTTGATAAATCAATAAATTTGTTATTCTAGTCATCCTAATCTACTAAACTAACCTGTAGCTCCTCAATGACTTCTTCAACGCGCAATGATGTAATTTTGTTTACTACTACAAGATGGCGCCATTTCTAATAACCATGATGCTTCACTAGGATGAAAACAAATGACATTTGGACAAATTTTGCTTAAAAAAAGCACACGTAGTTTTCTAAAATAAAAAGATATTAAAAATAAAAATTACGTAATTTTACATGCTTCTGTGGACCTACTGTACAATAATTAAATAAATAATAACAATATCAAAACTAGTTTATTGAAATTTGATACATCTAATAAAAAATCCAATAGGAAAAGAAAAACATCATAAGGGGTTATCACACAATTAATTTTAACTAATTAAAAAGCGAAAAGTCGGTTGAAATATGCAAGTGCGCCTTAAGCCGGCTCTCCACCAAGACGTACATGTACGTATATACAGTACAAGTATTTACGCAGATATGCAAAAAAGTTTGCCCTCCGGGTTTGTTTCAGCCGCCATTTTGTAAATATACATATGCAAATATCAAAATTGTGCACCTACCAAATGTCTTTAATAGCTTTACAATTTTGATATTTACATAAATTTACATATATTTAAAAAATGTCGGCTGAAACAAACCTGGTGGGCAAACTTTTTTGCATATGTTTGTAAAAACGTGTTAAGGCCCCTTCACACTAGCACGTTTTGCTTGCGTTACGGACTCACGTCGGACGTCTGACGTCACTAGCAAACAAT
>JAQGBW010002580.1:0-19282 GCA_034698625.1 Julus scanicus
CAGATAGTGGCATTTTTCCATTTAGTAGGGTATTTGCAGGTGATGATAATGGCGTTAAATAAGTGGATTATGATGGGCAATATGGATAGTATAATTTTTGAGAGTACGGTGCCGGGTATTTTTCCATCACTGCAATTGGATGACATTTTAGTACTACGACAGGTATTAATGATGTCTTGCCAGTCCACAGGGTTAAAAAACTGAATTGTGGGTCTGTAGGTGCTTGGAATTTCATCGTTAATTTGGCAGGTGATTAGATGATTCGGTAGTTTGAGGGGATTCACTAGAAATTTGGCAAATTCTTGCATCTCGTTTTCATTTAGTTTGGGTCTGTTGGATATGTTACAGCTGTTAACTACATTCCAGATGTTGTTCGGTCTCCGCATTAAATTTTGGCGTTTTGCAATTCTTATTTCGTTCTTATATATTCGATTTATAGTTTTAAATTGTAGTTGTGTTTTTGTTCCTTGTTTCATCTGGGAATATGTTTTATTTTTTTCCCTAAACAAATGGTTCAGTTTTTTGGTCCACCAGGGAGTTGTTCTACCAGTGATTCTAATTTTGATGGGGCAATTTGCTTTCAATGTGTGTTCGATTATGTGCGTTAATTGGAGGAGGATCTCATCGGGATCAGTTAGGAGTAGGATTGTGTTCCAATTATAATGCATGAGATATAGATTGATGTTGTCCCAGTTAGCTTTGTTGTAATCAAGGTTATGGTTGGAATTGTTTTTAGTATGTGGTTTTATGTAATTCACGTCTTTTGTGATTTTTAGGTTGAGGAGTATGGCCAAATGGTCAAGTTTAGCAATGGGAAATACACGTTTGGTGTTGATGGTAATAGTGTTGGATATAAAAATTTGGTCGATTAGTGTGGACGAAGATTTAGTGATGCGAGTAGGAGAAAAAATTGCGGGGTACATGTCATGGGTATGGAAAAAGGTGGAAATATGGTTTCCATGGATATTTTTTAAGAAATCATAATTAAAGTCGCCCAACAAGATATTTTTGTGGACACTGTGAATTGTTTCTTCAATGTGGTCGAAAAAAGAGTGTCTGATGGGTCCAGGTTGTCTATAGAAGACAGAAACTTGGACTTTGGTGTCAATAATGGTTAGGGTGATAGTAATAGCTTCGACTCCATTTTCGGTGTATCGACTTACAATGTGTGATGGCCACAAATCTGTTACGTAGATGGCTGTACCTCCGCCTCGGGTGGGTCTGTCTGATCGATAGAGGTGGAAACCTTTGATGTTCACAAGGGTATCTGGGCAGTCCTCGACTAGCCAAGTTTCAGTTATTGCGATCAGTTGAGGTTTGGTTTGTTCTGCGATGATGATGATATCGTCTAACTTAGGTATTAGGGATCTGGCGTTCAGGTAGAGTATGGTTGCTGAGCCTTGTGTGGTTTCAATCCAGTTTGTAGATTTTGGTCATGGACCAGTTGAGTTCAACGTTGTATTCTTGGTTATAATAGATGCGGGTGTAAGACTGGGCTTCGTAGTAACCGGTATTGATTCTATGGGTACTGTCCCCATTGTCAGTTCTGAGTGATCTTTAATCAATTCTGGGTTCTTTCCCCTGTATGGTCGAACAGTAACGTTTTCTGGCCAAAGATTTGGCATTAAAAGGTTTTCCAGGTTATCGGATCTTATGCGCACAAAGAAGTAAGTCGAAGCTGTACCTTTTAGGGTTTTCCAACGTGAACATTCGATGATCTCAAGTTTCTTGCTTTGGATGTAATCACGGAGTTCTTTATTTGTTGTATCGTTATGTAGGTTCCCTATACATAACCTTTCAGTTGGTCTTCGATCTAGGGGTTTAGCTGTTTTAAGGTTACTTGATTTCACTTCGCCATACGTCGTTTTTGGGGTGAATTGTGTCCTTGGTGGTGAATTACGATGTTGCGCGTTTGTAAATTTGGGCTGTTTAGGGCGATTATTGCGTGTAGAAGTTGATAGCGTAGGTGTTGTTGGATGTGGTTCATTACTCATATTTACAATGTTGGATACGCTGGTTGGTTGATCTTTGGATTCGGAAATTTTGTCAATTTTGTTGTGAATGTTCTTTAGTGATTCGTTAACTGAGTTATTTGAGATATCCGAGAGTTGATTAATATGACCTTCACATACCATGCGTAGCACAGATTGAAATCCGCGGGATCGGACGCAGTCAATCCACTCAATGCTATCGTGAATTGTTTGGATTCCCGTTTTGAAGTCTTCCCTCTGGTCTGCAGTTGATGATTTATTCTTTGTAGTAGTTTCGAATATGGTTCGTATGTTCTCGAGCGATTTTATCAGATTTAAAGTGCTCGGCAGTGCCGGTAAGTTGAAACTCGAAACTTCCTCCTGCATGTCGTTATCAATTAGCAAGTCACGGTCGGGAGCGCGGGGAGACACGTCTGCCTCGTCCGACATGGTAGCGACTCGAATATAGAACCTGTCTAAACACATAACCTGTCAAAACGCATATTTTTCACAGGTTTTACTGTATAAGGTCGATTAGAATGAAATTTTGTTTACAAAAATACATGTATTTCTGAGGTAGTGTTCAATTTTCTCTAGTTATTTAATTTACTCCTTCTATTACACATTAGCAATACTGTTAATTAAAATGTTAATGAATCTTAAAATGTCATGTATGTTTGTTAAAAATCTATGGTTATGAATTTCTGCAATTAGTTGTTAAACTGTTGTTTATTGGTTCATACAAAATTCGAGAATATAACCAGCAATGAGAATAATTTGTGTTTACAAATATGGGGTTCAAGGGTAGAATTCAGGATCTTGGATGGGTAAAAAACACAATTATTTTGATAAAAACACCTATCTTAAATTTTAAATGCCAGCAACAAAAAGGTTTTAAAATCCTGATTTCATTTTGGATAAATATGGTGTAGAAAGCTATAATATATAGCTGAAATAAGACCAGGATCATAATAATTTCGATGAATTTTTTTGTATAAACTAACCCGCAAAATCCGTATTTGAACGTTTTAAAATTATTTTCGAGAATGTTTTAAAAGAGTTGGATATGTCTTAGGCTATTATTTTGAAAAAATGTAACTTAACGTTGGGTTTTACAACATTTTCTAAATTATAGAAAATCATCAGAGGATGACACGCTGTAGTAGTTTTATGTAAAATTAGCTTATAATACAGTTGATTTTCAGTAAAGCTTTTTGAATTTTTGTGTGTGATAATTTCAAATTGTTTTCGTATTTATCGTTTTTTGTACATAGAGACAAAATTCAAACTAATTTCCATATTTGGGGGTTTCCTTCTAGCAAAAAACCAGACCACCAACGATGAATTTCACTTTCCATTCCAATTTCTCATTTTTTTTTGAGAAATCTTAATAACGAATGGCAAGTCTTTGGCAAAATTTTTGAGAAACTATGTCGTAAAGTATACTTTTTGACTGTATCTAGGCTACTGAAATGTACCATAATTTTAGAAAAACGTTACCAAGGAAGTGGAGATTTCTTTCAATTTTTTAATATTTATCAAAAATTCTAGCAAATGCAATAAACAACAATTCTATCATGAGGGAATGATATAAAACGAGGAACTGTATATGTTGTTAACTATAACACAACTCAATGAGCCTAAGGGCCATTCAAAAAAGACGTCCTCAAGAGGGGTGTTGGGAGTGTCTGTTGGCATGTGCCCACATGGAAAAGAAATGAATTTAAAAAATTTTGAATGTATTTTCAAATACATTTGTAAATGCATTTTTAGAAATACATTTCTAAAAATGCATTTCAAAATATATTTCAAAACGTATTTTTAAATACATTTTCGGTGTTTCAATCTATATGTATTTTAAATGCATTGCAAATAATTGCAAATGCATTTCTGTTTCATGTGGGTGGACAGGAGAGGGGCCATTTCCTCTAGGGCAACTATTTTGTCACCCCCTTAGGCATATGACACCCGGTACTGACCACACCCCCTTCATAGTCCACTGGGTGGGAAGGAGAGGGGGGCGGGGGCCTGGGCTACATGGACATCACGTGGACAGGGGGTGACGTCAATTTTTGAAGAAATTTCGAGGACGTCCTTTTTGAATAACGCCTTATAGTAGAACCAGAAGGAACCCAGGCCGCATTTTGAAAAAACACAATCACCACGTGCATGGTTAATTTGAACATCTTTTTTCACCAAATGTGCTAATTGACGTTAAGAAGACAGGAATGATCACATGAGTACTTGTCAGAATTAACCTCGTCTGCATAACATAACCATTGTTGTCTACCATGCCAGCCAAAGATGCTCAGTCAGCAGGCATCCATCATTAAAAAAAATTTCTGCAGGATTGTATAACGGTTCCTGCAAGTTATTCAATTTCCCACCACAAATCTTGTGAAAAACCCCCCAAAAAAGTTTTTCCGCATCGTCATCGCCGATCCTCCTCCCCCATGGCCGTCGTTTACCTCCCTCAAAATAAACTCGGTTTGTCCTCCTCCTCCTCCTGCAAATTGCCGGATCGCAGTTGCCAAACTCCCGAAATGGGCATAACGCATGTGGGGCGCGACGCAATTGGGTTTATTGTGCCAAAAAAGCGTAAACAGGAGGCCTAGTGGGAGGGGCTGAATGAGGGGGACCCAGATCTCCCCTCGGGGGATCCGACCGGACTCCGTATAAACCCAAGGCTGGGACGGGAAACTCCCTCATCAGTCTAGTGGCCGTTGGGGAACTTGCAGCTCCTAAGTGGATTTTACCGTATCCCAAACGAGATAAGACATGGTGAGTACGAGCTTTTGCTCAGGAGTGATATTTCTTCTTCTTCGGGTTTTTTGAACAAAAATGTCTCCAAATATTTGGAGAGTGTTTTTTTGGATGGAATAGAACTTGCACTTTTGGATCCTGCGGTGCGTTGTGTTGACACGGGCGGAACCACGTGGAGAATATAACTAACTAAAAAAAAAGTTTTTGAAAAAACACAGGTATTATTTTTTTAAAGAATGGCTCTGAAACTTGTCAACGTATGATGTCTCGGTGTTGTGTTCGCTGTTGATGGATGATTGATGGAGGCTGTGCTAATCGACCGTTAACTGCAAATGGTCGATTAGTCTGCTCCCAAACTACTCTGCAAATTGGCCGTTTGAAAAATGCCAGACAACGCCCACCAGAACCCAAAGGCGCTAAGTTCCAGACGTTCAAATATGGTGTAAAAACCAATCAGAAAAAAAGAACACAAAAAGTTTAGAAAACAATGTTTTTCTAAACTTTTGTTCAAGCAAATAAACAACAATTAGACATGTTCTTGATAATTGATTGCAAAAGTGATTAAATAAATATGGTATACAGTAACCAGAGAAATTTCAAGAAATCTGTGTTATAGGAAAAATACTGTAATTATCAGGCCAACAATACTGTTTTTTTTTAATTATGAGAAACAACGATATCTTACATGAAACAAAAATGTTACACCGTAATACAAGAAATTCCAAGAAAGTTGCAATATTAGGGGAATATTGGAGTTTTTTTGTGTCTTTTGACTGCATTAATTGATTGTTGTCACATATATTTGCGACAAACTATTTTTGTAATTTTTTTAAATATACGAGACAAATTATAATACAATATACGAAAGAAAAAATGTTATACCGTAATTCCAAGAAATTCCAAGAAATTTGCAATATTCGGGGAATATTGGAGTTTTTTTTGTCTTTTGACTACATTAATTGATTGTTATCACATATATTTGCGACAAACTATTTTTGTAATTTTTTAAAATATACGAGACAAATTATAATACAATATACGAAAGAAACAATTTTATACAGTAATTTCCAAGAAATTCCCAGAAATATACGGGGAATATTTTTGACACTTTTGACTACTTTAATTAATTGCAATCTCATTTATATATAATGCCACAAACCTTGTTTGTATAATTTCTAAATGAATAAGACAAACTTCGATACAATATATAAAACAAAAATGTTATACATTAATCCAAGAAATTCTCAGAAATTTGCATTTTACGGAGAATATCGTGGTTTTTTTTTGGGAGTATTTTGGGTTATAATTGATTGTTATCTCATATATGCACGTAACAAACAGTTTTCGTGAAATTTTTATATATATCAGACAAACTTTGATACAATATATAAAACAAAAATCTTATACAGTAATTTCGAGAAATTCCCAGAAATTAACATTATACGGAGAATATTTTTATTTTGCCAATTTTGACTACTTTAATTGATTGCAATCTTATTTATATATAATGCCACAAACCTCGTTTGTAAAGTTTTAAATATATGAAACCATCGATGAAACAATGTATAAAACAAAAATGTTTACATTATTCCAAGAAATCCCAAGAAATTTGCAATATACGAGAAATATCGTTTTCGTGTATCTTTACGCAATATGTTATTATTTTCATTCAAAATGCATAAAATTGAAAAAAATTTATTTACATTAATCCAATTGAACGCAAACTTGAATTACATATTACAATTGTTGAAACAGATAATCACTGAATGTGAATCATCGTATATGATTTATTTTAAAATTGATTAAAAATCTTATATATTATTTTCATTTAAACTACTGAAAACAATGTGAAATGTTTATTTAAGTTAGCCACACCAACGCAAACATTAACCTATTGCAGATTTCACAATGACTTAAAATAAAATTCGTAAAAGATCCACCTATGGAATTTCTTTAGGATTTCTATAAATTTTATAACGAATTCGGAAAAAAACTTAGAGAGAGACTGACTGCTGTCAAATTCCAAAATAAACGTTCTCAAATGAAAAGCAGATTAGTCTGGTAGCTGAACATGGGCCAAACAAAATTGTCCTTCAAAGCTCTTATACTGTAGATAAGGCTACTCACGAGAAAAAAAAAATTCAAGTTACTTCAGCTAGATAAACAAAAAATAGTATCATGAAGCTCCAAGTTTAAAAAATTAACCAAATAAAGTTACAAGAGAACTATAGTTCAAGCTAAAAACCACCATTTCACATTTGGATAAAAAACATTTGTCACTAAGAAGTTCAACAAGTCAAGATTTTCTTTGTTTTTTATTGTACAAAACTGTTTTTTAGGAATTTCCCAAATATAGCCCACTACAGTAGAACCTGTCTAAATGCATCATTTGCAAATGCATAACCTCTCTAAAAGCATAAAATATGTCGGACTCGTGTATATAAATGAACTTGTCTAAAAGAATATTTTTCACTGTTTCCAAGGGCATGCTTTTAGACAGGTTCTAATGTAATAACAATACACATTTTGGCAGGAATAACATACATATTAGTTATAAAAGTTACTACAAATTGCTATTTATGTGAGTACAGTAGTACCTGTCTAAATGCATCCTGTGTTAAATGAATAACCTCTCTAAAAGCATAAAATTTGTCGGACTCGTGTATATAAATGAACTTGTCTAAAAGAATATATTTTTCACTGTTTCCAAGGGTATAGCTTTTAGACAGGGTCTAATGTAATAACAATACATATTTTGGCAGGAATAACATACATATTAGTTATGAAAGTTACTACAAATTGCTATTTATGTTAATACAGTAGAACCTGTCTAAATGCATCCTGTGTAAATGGATAAACTCATTAAAAGCATAAAATGTGCCGGTTCTGACTTGCTAACTCGTGAATAAATGAACCTCTCTAAATGCAAAATTTGTCTAAAAGCATATTTTTCACCAGTCCCAGGAGTATGCATTTAGACAGGTTCTACTGTACGTAAAGGAAACCTGTTTATTTTGAAGAACTAAATTTTAGCTATAATCACAGACTGAATTTCCAACTTGCATAAATTCTATCCAAATCGGTTGAAATGGCCTCTGTTTTAAACTAGATTTCAATCAAATCTGTTTTTACCAAATATTAGCTTGAAATACATTCCCTGACTAGGCAAACTACAGTATTTTCAAAATCTTTCTAACAAACTTTGCATATGAATTTCAATCTATATATACAAATAACAATCTTGTTGTTCTCAACAAATGTAAATATTGGCGGAAATTCGATGGCAAGCGTGAGTTTACTTTAGGAAATTTTTCAACATTTTCAGCAGCTTGCAATGTGTAAACTATAGAGTTTAAAATAAACTTTTTATAGCGTTGTCTGGGATAGGAAAAAAGTTGCATGCAAGTGAAGTCCAATAATACGTAAGCTAAAATTAGTTAAGTTGGTCAAATTTCACAAACAATTTCACAAAGCTCGAGTTAAATTGAATCACAAATCTAAGTATGACTTTAACATTCCGTTAAAAGTTTGTCACCCAAACACCAACAACTGATTTAAAAAGAAAAATATATTTAATCCAATAACATTCTTCACTGAACAGAGTTAGTGCAATGAACTAACTGAGTGTTTAAACAGGAGATTAAATTTATAGAAAATTTGATTAACATGAAATTTGTTAAACTTAATTCAGCTAATTATCCAATAACATTGCCCTGGTGGCAAAAAAATATACAAATGGATATACAGTATATGGAAAATACCATACATATCACAATTTGGACATAAAAAGTATATAAATTCTATATTTCAATATGTGTACCATACTAATACCAAAAAGCCAAATACAGTATAGCCAATACTGTTTATGAACATAATATGGCCCCATGTGATTTTTACACCAGGAAAACGATGCAATATAATATCTTTTTTCAAGTTTAAAGTTGATGAAATTGATAAACTTTCGTAAAATTTTTCATTAAAAAAATTACCATATCTACTACATTCACTACTACATAACAGTTCTTTAACTGTTTCTAATTTAAATAGTTCTGGAAGGTAATTTTATTAAAATTGACTAAAATTTCTAAAAATTTCCAAAATTCCAAAATAAACCTCTAGCAATTTTAGTATATTATTCCCCTTTCTTTTAGAATTTTGAAAATTCTGTAAAGTTTTCTTGAAAATCACTTTTGGAAATTTTGTTCCCAATAACAGATACATGAACAGAACACAGAAACAAAAACATTTTTAGTAAATATTTGACTATATACAAAGCATTAAAAATGGCTAAGGAAGGGGTTTTCTGATATTCAAATCTGTTAATTTATTTAATGAGAAACTTTTCGTCTACGAAACTAACTATTCAACCAACTTTAAAGTTGAAACAAGACACGATTTTTGTTTATCTAGAAACAAGCAAAACAAGCATCTTATTTCAAAGTTTTAGAAATGAGGTCATGTGGAAACGCCGCTGTTCTGGAAATTTTAACTTTCATCAATGAAATATTCTAAAGTATTCTATGAACTCAAACATTTGGAGAATTTAATAAAAGTGCAGCAACAATTAACTCTAGCCAATTAATTCCTAAAAAAACCCTCCATCTTATTTAGGATTATTTCGCAGTCTCATCGAGTGCACCTAACTTTTTCTCAAAACTATTCACCCAAATTGCAAGCAGCTGTTCACCACAAAATGTTATTTTGAGAATGAACGTTTGACAAAAAGCAGGAAATTCTATGAAAGTGCCATCTATGGAAGAACATCTGGGTTAAATATAATCTTGATACAGGAATTATTCTTCGTGAAGCCCTATACGGACCTGCTTATTTTTAACTTTGATGTAACGCCATCTAGTTAGGAGTTAGACAGAATTGATAGCGACATCATTGTCTTTCCTGTTTAGAGATTTGCTTTTGGACTTAGCACCAAATTTCAGCTAAATTTAATCGGTGATAAAAGAGAATTTTAAGCACTTGCTTTGTGGACTAGTTAAAGTTTTGTGTCAGAATTTATCAGACTGACAAATGTTAAACGTGCAAATGATTATCAATTTAAGAAATGTAATGTTTAAGAAAAAAATGTTGTAAAACAAGCCATTCATTTCAAATTTTGAAAAATTGCAACAAACTTTTGAATTTTTACCAAAAAAGTCAAGCCAATTTTTGAAAAATTGTAGGAATAATTTTTTTAAATTATACATTACTTCATCGAACTTATATATTTATTTGTATTTTCTAGAAATATGGACAAAACGAACGAATAAATAATATTGTAAACAAAACTAACAAAGAAAGTCATACGAAAAAATAATAAAAATTTTGTAAAAATATCACAACTTGACATATGAAAAATATGTTGCTGACGCACTTAGGATAATTTTGTTTGGAATCATATCTAATTTAACTACCTACCCTAAATGACATAAACCATGTTAATATATTCATTTGCATACAACATATTCCATATCATTTTCAACAATTTCATTAAAAAATTTTCCAAATTATTTCCCCTTTATTTGGTGAATCTTCTGAAACGGTAGTTCATGGTTAAATTGAATCAATTCGAACATATATTCCATTTAATTTTTGTGTAATTGATTAAAATAAGCAACACCTATGGTTACAATATATTCCATATCATTTTCAACAATTTAATTGAAATTTTTTCACATTATTTCACCTTTATTTGATGAAACTTGGGGAAACGGTAGTGCATTGTTAACTTGAACTTACATAACGTATATAGTAGAACCTACCTAAATGCATCCTGTGTAAATGAATAACCTCTCTCAATACATGAAAGTTCCGGTCCCGACTTGGTTACACGTGTAAACCTGTCTAGATGCATAACCTGTATAAAAGAATATTTTTCACCGGTTCCAAGAGTACGCATTTAGACATGTTATACTGTATTCCACTGAAATTCCATGAAATTGAATAATTCGAGTCGATTTTGGTGTAGCTTGTGAGCATTCTTTAGACACATTTGAGATTTAAGTGAAATTGGTCCTAAAATGACGATATTATGAAATCAAATAATGTTTTATTACAATATAATTCAATGCCAAAAAACACAAAATAGTCCCCATTACAATACGGGGATATCCGATTGGTTCCAAATACAGTATGTACTTACCAGAAATTTAACATATACAATGTGTAAATATCAAAAAAATTGGACATATACAGTAAGTACACATACTTCCAGTCGCACTTACTGTATTTCATTATATGTACCATATTCATAATTTTAAAAATGATACTGTTTTCTATAATATGGACAATGACATTCCACGTCATGTATGAAACTAGATATTACAAAATTAAAGTTACTTGTATTTTTCCTAATTTACACTATTTTTCTTTACTACAGGCCAGTGCTGCGAAAAAGAAGAGCAGTGGCGGATCCGCCCGCAAAGCGCAGAGGGCCACCTCCAACGTCTTCGCCCTATTCGATCAAACCCAGATCGCGGAATTCAAAGAGGTCGGTGAACTTTGCTATTTATGCAAAAACCAAGTTCTTTTTTCAAAAGTACCGTCATCTCGGGCTACATGCCATGCTTTTCTTGCAATTGAAACTGTGTCCTGGCAAAGTTTCAATGTATCAACTGTCTGCAGACGGGATGACTTCACCGCACAAAATGGCGTTTCAGAGATTTTTGGGATTATGTAAGGAATCCCCAAGATTATTCTCAGAATGTTGCCTCACTTTTTGAACGACCCTATTTGGGGTTAGCTTTAAAAAAAAAAAAAAAAAAAAAATTAGGCCAATAGGGTGGTCCTTCATGGCGCTTCCTTATACGCACATAAGGGATGTATATTGTGTTCCCAAGAAGATAAACGTGGTTAAAAATACTTTTCCTAAACCCGGGGTCAACGTTGTGGAAGATGCGCCAAGCAGTCGATGCAGCGCCACCCAGTGGTGAGTTAGGAAAGCTAAACCAGGGTTATAACTAGGTCCAGGTTTGCTAGGAATGAACTAAAAATAGGAGTACAAAAGTAGAAAGTCAGCGAAACCATTTATGGCAAGCCTATCGGATTGCGATGACAATTAAGGTAGAGGAACAAAAGTGGAGGAAATTCCTACACATTCCAGGCTCCTAAAGGCGAACAGGATGGCTTTGGGACCCTCTGGCGGTCAATATGGGAAATGGTAGAGAATAAGGACTGAGAAATTACCAAAAAATGCATCAAATAATCGAAATCCAACACAAGGATTACTCATCTTGGAAGAAACATAGCTTTAACTCACCCTGTACAGATTTCATAATTGGGAATATTAGATAAAATACTTTGAAAGTACTTGAAAATATGTTGACAAATTTTATTAACTCATCCATGCATACTCATTTGCCTGCTATATACTCAGTCGAGTAATAATTTTAAAATTTGTGTTTATTTATACAAATTCTGATATTAAAATTGTATCCTGAAACTATGATTACAAATATGGAGAAGTTTTATTGTTATATGTATCCTAAAACTATAATTATTAATGAGCCATTCTAAAACAACGTCCCCAAATTCCTTCAAAAATTGACTCTATCCTACCCCTTGTCCACATGGGGATTTTCGTCCAGACCCCCATGCCCTCCCCCTTCCGTAATTTTTTTGAAAAGTAATGTGTCCAGAAAATTTGTTGGAACGTACAAAGGCCCATCCTATAAATTTCCAAGCAGCCGCCTCGTCACCAATTCCACGATCTTTTTCCAAATTTTTCTGATTGAAGGAAATTTCCTGAACTCGAAGGGAAATTCCAGCATAAAATGGATGTCCAAAAACTTAAAAATGTCATCATTAGTGGACATCCATAATGGCTTGCTGCCCTTCCACTCCGCTCCACCAACCTTTGAAGGCGTACTTTTTGAATGGCCCCTAATACGGAAAAGTTTGCTTATATATACCAGACTTTTAAGGTATCTACAAAATTCTCCCATGTACAATCATAATTCCTTATTGATATAAAAGGAGCAACATTTAAAGCACTAATTCTCACCACAAGATTCCAAATCTTAAAAATAATCATATCTTGTCAGTTTTTATAGAAAATAATGAGTTTTTCCAACCCTCCCCAACACAAAAAAACCCCAAGTACATGCTATTTTAAAAATAGCACGAAGACTGTGTTAAAGTCAACACCGACAATGCAAAAAAATAAAGTTAAGAATGTTTTCTTTTGTATTTAGACGAGAATATAAATACAATTTTACAAATCTCCAATTATTTCTTCCTAATGAAATCCAACTTTCCAATTTTGTAGAATCCAACATTTAATACAAAACAATTGTTTTGGTGTTCGATTTTGGATTTTTGTACAAAATGGATTTATATTTTAGATATCTGAGCCCTAAAAAGTCTTGTTTTCTACAAAGTTTATAATTCTACCCCTGAAGATGGGCAATCTCCACATACAATAGCAACAGAGCCCAATGACCTAATCAGGTTACATGTACGTATAAACACGTTTTTACAAACATATGCAAAAAAGCTTGCCCTCCGGGTTTGTTTCAGCCGCCATTTTGTAAATATATATGTAAATATCAAAATTGTACAGCTATTAAAGACATTTAATAGGTGCACAATTTTTATATTTACATATATTTCGAAATGGCGGGTGAAACCAACCCGGAGGGCAAACTTTTTTGCATATGTTTGTAAAAACATGTTTATGCGTACATGTACGTCTTGGTGGAGACCCGGCTTAATGTTTGCATAAAACTTAAAAAAAAAACTTAGCCACTGAAACACGACAGTAGACTGATTTTACGACACTCAACAACTTTCTAATTTAATTAAATGGCAACAGAAAACCTGAAACCTGTTTTAAGCAAATTTCCAACATTTTCAAGTACATTAAATAAAGGTTCCAGATATTTAAACACCTGTTTTTATTTAATCTGCACAGGCTTTTGGATTCATGGACAGCAATAAAGATGGACTGATCGACAGGGAGGATTTGCGAGCCACGTTCGACTCCTTAGGTAAGTAAAAATTCATCAAATACACTCTGGGGATTTTACGTGTTAGGCCTAATATATTATTAATTAATTACCTGTTAGGTCGTATTGTGCCAGACGCCGATTTGGACGCGATGTTGGCCGAGGCCCCTGGACCAATCAATTTCACCATGTTCCTTAGCATTTTCGGTGAACGAATTTCTGGTATGTTTCTATAGAATTTTCAACTTTTTAGTTTTTACATGCAAACTTGAAACTAACCTGATTTTTATGTTACTACAGGTGCTGATCCCGAAGAGGTTATCCTCAACGCATTCAAGACTTTTGATTTGGACGACAGTGGTAGCATTGACGAAGCAAAGTAAGTGTCAAATCGATGATAAAAAAATTAAAAAATTCCTAAAGGTAAAAATGTTGAGCAAAGTTTACAAATGGCGGCACCTGTTAGTTATTAGCTGATTTCAATTTGTTTCTGTACACGTTTAGAATAGTTTTTCGCAGAAATTTTGGGATTAATGCGTACACGGTTGCATAATTTGAGAACTGAAACGAAATTAAAGTACACGGCAAGACTGGAATAATTAAAATACACGATCGTAAATTTAAAATTTTTTCAAAAGAGTCAAAGTTCAAAAATGGAACGCAAACCAGTGTTGCCAATTACTGTTATCAATAACTCCCTATTCGGCGCTTAAACATGGTCCAAATTTACATAAACAACATTAAGTTTTCGTAAATTTATGTCAAAAAAACAACTTGAACTGTAAATAAGCCATATAGATTACAGATTTTTGTTTTAAAGTTTTTCAAAAGGCTTTTAAGTATTTAATTCTCATTGCTGAGAGCATTAATCTTTTACAAATACTATTTTGGAAAAAAATCTTTTTTTTCTGGAAAAAAACGTTTGAGAAAAAAGATAAATGATTTAAAAAAACCACATGATATGGTGAGAAGTGTTTACTCTGTTAGGCCTAATTAATTTTATATAAAAATCATTATGAACAAGAGTTTATGAATTGTGCAAGAAAAATATCAAGGAAATATTAATTAAAAAAGTTACAAAATTCCTCACAATTTTAGTAATGTTTAGAACTATTCAGCATCCTATATTATGATTTTGCAAAACTAAACATGGATCTAGAAGATTTTCCATCAACACAACCCAGTACATCTAGAAAATCTTGCAGATTCATTTAAACAAAATTCCAACCACTTGATGACCATGGAAAGATTTCTAGAAATTCGTTTATTTGTTAAAATAAGTTTACTATATGCTAAACCATGTTAACTTACCATACCTTGTTAACTTTAGACATTTTTTCTTCCAGTCTGCGCAAGGTCCTTGGAAAATGGGGTGAAAAACTGGATAAAACAGAGGTACTATGTTTCATTGCTCCCATGTCAAAAAACTTCCACATGGCCCCAAATTACCGATAATAACTTACCAAACATTTTGCTTGATTCTGTAGTTGGACCAGGCCCTCGGTGAAGCCCCCATCGAGAAAGGTCAGTTGGATTACAAGGCTTACACCCGTCTAATCACCCGTGGAGCAGAAGAAGACCAGGCTAAAGCGTAAGACTGATCGAAGAAACAGAAACTAATACCAAGTTCCGCTGCGACGTTCTCTTGTCGAAGCGTTGGCGTTTCTTGAATCGCAATAGTCCATCTACTGTTTTTGTATATGTTCGCTCCCCTTTGCGCATCCCTGACTTTTCTTGGCCCCAGCCCCATCTACCCACGACTTATCCGCTCCGCCATCTTGTCACTTTGTGTACGAACGCTGGCTCCACCGCTGGCCCTGTCTAATAAAAAACATCCCGGCGGTTCCACCGCGGTGCTGCGTTAATACAACACGAGTCGAAACATTCATTTATAAAAGTGTTTAATACCTAGTCGTATTTACACCGGTTTCTCCTTCTCCGTCAACGTGTTAATACAAATATTTTTCCCTACGTGCCCTAGGCTCTATCATAGAAAAAGTGGCCTCTTGCTGACCAATGGGCAAGGTGATAACATCCTTACTGGAAACTTGGTTCAAAAAAAATGTGCATTGATATGAAGAAAACAGATATATTACAGGCATTGAAAATTATACACTTGAGTGCAAAAAAATCGACTCACCTGCATGAATAAAGTAAAAATCGGTTTTCTCAGCAACCAAATGTCAGATTTAAAATCGGAAAAATGTGTTTTGTTGACAATTTATTCCTGTTTATAATTCGCCTAGTGTGAAAAAGATTTCTGCTGAATTTCTCTGGAGAATAGTCTGCAACTCGTGCGGCTACTTCTGGTGGAGTGGTCATTTTATCGAGAAACCATTAATTAACACTATGTCTGGATATGTATTCATTTGGGTTGTTTAGTTTAATATTTTTCGCCTCAAGGATGCATCAGGAATTTTATGCAAATTAGGCGAATTATAAAGAGGAATAAATTGTCAACAAAACGCATTTTTCCGATTTTAAATCGGACATTTGGATGCTGAGAAAAAACACATTTTTACTTGATTCAAGCAGGTGAGTCGATTTTTTTGCACTTAAGTGTATAATTAAGTCATTACGTCCCAGCAGAAATTTGCAAAATAGTCCTACATTTTGCAGCACTAACTTGCAATTGTGCAGTAAATGACGAAACACTAGCCGTCTGACCAGAAAAATATTAACTAACAAGGTAAAACTTATTTTAGTGTCTAACTAAATTAGACAAGTAGCATATTTGTTCACCAGTCTAAGTTTACATCCCGAAATTGGCTCGACACGTGTGGCGAATTGTTCGAGACTATTCTTTTGGAGCGAGTGAGCATGCTGTGGCTTCGTTCCAATCGAGACGAACCGGTTACGTTGGATATAAAGAATTCTAAGGGACCAGCAAGGATATTTTCTCAAATTGGATTTTATCGTATTACTACGGCAAATTTTCCTAAGTCACCGGGCTATCAAAATTTACAAACTCACCATCCTCGCTGGCTACTCCTATTCTTCAGCATCCTGGCATCTTAGGCACCATTGGTTGGTACGATACAATCTAGATAAACCTAACCAGGTTCGGAATAGTATCACCTTGCGACCATTTTCGTCTCGCTCCTCACAGCGTGTTAAAAGATTAAAAATAAAATGCTTTGTATCGAGAAAATCCACCATCTTCGATGAGATTACATAGATTATAAATACTAAATTTGCATGGGGTAAATGCTAGGTTCTTTAAATAATAACCATATTTTTAAACTTAAAGCAGATAACTTAATAAAATTTGAAATTGACAATAAAAGCAGGGTGGGAGAAAACGATGGGAATAAACAAAAAAGAAATAAGCAAAAAAAAAAAAAAAAAAAAATAACGGTGTGGGTGCGGCACACGACGTGCCATCCTTCCCACTGCTGTGGCTCCTGTTATTTGGACTTGTTCCAAACGACCCAGTGGTTCGGCCATGCCAATGCCACCGGTGCCACCATAACTCTGGCACATACCTCCGCGTTTGATTTCGCCGAGCAGGAAGCCTGCCCGTTTAGACGGATTTGTCGCTGTCTTCTTCGGAGTCATCGTCGTCGTGGTGGTGGGTCAGCTTCTTGGGAGTGTCGGCGCGCAGATGCGGAACCAAGCTGGGCATGCGGTCCAGAGGGCAGCGAGTGGGTGTTTTGGCGGTGCTCTCGGTTTCTACTGCCACGCTGTTATTGCGTGATCTGTTGGCCAGTGGGCTTTCGGCGATGGTCTTGTGGTCATGGGCCACTGTTGACTCGTGTGGCATCTGAAATAAAATCATGACTTGTTATGAGTTTATTGATTGTTTGAAGTTTAGGGTTCCAAAAGCATATAAAGCCATACAGGGCCTAAAGATTCATGAAAAAAACCTGTTCTTTTTACGGCCCTGGTGAAAAAAACAATAGAAACCAATAGAGATTTCTATTGGTTTCTATTGTTATTTGGACACTTTATTGATATTAATTGTTTTCTATGGTTCATACATTGACTTCTATTGGCTTCTATTGACTTCTATGGTCTAGATGTATTGACTGAACAATAAAAAACCATAGAAAACAATTGAAACCAATAAAACTAATAGAAAACAACGTTCCAAATAACAATAGAAAATAATTGAAATCTTTATTGTTTTTTTACACCAGGGGGGCTTTCGCTATTACGGACTTTTTTAATTACAGCACTTTTTTTTATTTACGGCACACAATATTTTGTTATACAACCAAAACAATTGATGTAATTAAAGAAAGTGGCCAAAAAATGAGGTAAATAATGCCGGATTTGGCTATGAATGGCGGAAATGAATGTGGCAACTTACGAGCATAGCAGGTGCGCGGAACATGTAGCTGAACGGATAATAAATGAGGTTGAGAAAAGTGCTGGCATAAATATCAGCATATCGCATCACTTGACTGGCAAAAAATGTTTGTCGAGATCCTTGAAATAAAAAAAAAATTGTAACCATGTTAGAGAAAAACAAGCAATATATTTTAAGCCAACTCGACTTAAGAACATCTCATTCAAACTCGAATTCTGAATTTATTAAAATTTTGGCTGAAAACTGAGTTCATTAAAACAATACTCGACAAAAATTAGCGAAACAAAACTACTTACCACTGCGAAATAGGCTTCCCAAAATACCATATGACATATCCATTTCATGGGTAACCTCCTGTGGATGAAAACATGTAATGAATAATGAGATATAAAAAAATTGACATTTTACTGAAAAAAAGCATACCCCAATAGCTGCACGGATTTTGCTGATATCGGGTGTAAAATTGCAGCTGCTGTCCATATCTCTGCAAATTTAAATAAGGATCACAAACTTGGTAATAATACAAAAAAGAACCTCTTCTTTTAAAATTAGGCGTAATGAACTTACTTGTACATATCCCCGAGCATGATATCTAGCGACTGAAGCCTGGAGAAAATCTGGTGTTTATCCGTCCACACATGCAGCTCCTGGTTCAACTCGGGAACAATGAGGAATGTACGCCAACCTCGAATCTTTTTCGATTTCAAGATGTCACCGAAAATGTGGTCCCCGATGTACAACACGTCCTTCCCCTTGGCACCGATCAGATCGGTAAAAACGTCGCAGTTACCTAAGGTGCAAAAAGAATTATTATTCCTAATTATCGAGGAAATTGAATATTTGGTAAAAATAAGCAACATGGAAACGGCTGTTAGGAAAATTTGGAGATTCCTCGGCCATGTATAAGTAACAATATTCACGCACCTCCTGAATAAGCTGTGCTTGGATCCAGAGGGCCAGTGTGTGAGCCGATCATCAAAGATCCAGTTTCCTAGGAGTAAATAAAATCCTCACAATTCGGCAAAAAAATCAAGAAATCAGCAGGATTTTAAACCATTTTGTACTCACTGTGTTAACCTGCCTTAAAATAGTCCCCTCGCTGAAAAATAAGGGCTTGCACGCATCCACAACGATGTAGTCAAAATAGGACCTCCAATTCCTGGGGCTAGGCTACGTTAAACCAAGAAAAAATCTCAGCATACATGTAAATTGATCATATAAGATAGGGGAGAGTGGGGTGTAATGGGACGCAGGAGGAATGGGACATTGCCAATAATTTAAAATTTAAAAGGGTAAAA
>JAQGBW010002581.1:0-19261 GCA_034698625.1 Julus scanicus
ACAGCTTAACAACCGAGTGTAAGGTTCTCCCACCTGTAAGGGCCAACTAACGGTTTGGGGTTTCAGGTCTCACAAAACTCTCCCTTATTTAGCGACCTTGCTATTAAGTCATTAGTAAGTTTAAGAACATAGCTTGTTCCCATTTTTTTAGGAAAACCAAACTGTTTTTCCAATAATAGAACATTTTTTTCTGGATATTCTGACATTTTAGTGAAAAAAACCTTTTCAATGATCTTATTGATAACAGTTAAGAGAGATATTGGTCTAGGTATAATTGTCCAAATTAGATTTTTACCTTTTTTTGCATGTAGACTGGCCTAAAAATTTGAACCTTGAATTTATCTGGCCATATTTCTTCATCAATTATTTTGTTTATCAATTTCGAAATCAATACACTAGAACTAAATTTACTTTGCTTAAAATGTTTTAGCGTAAACATGTCAAAACCAGTTAATTGTGATTCTTTCATGCCTTCCACAATTTTACCAATGTCTTCTATTTTTGCATGAAAAACTATCATTGAACCCTCTTGGGTACTTCTATCCACAAGTTTTTACAATTATACACGTAATATGACTTATTTAGATAAAGTGATCTATTGCTATATTCAGCTTTTAATTTTGGAATTTGCTTCAAAAAGTTGTCATTAAATCTGTTGGTTAAAGTTTTTGTGTTTGTGGAAGAAAATTGTTTATGTACACTTTCATCAATATTTAATTTAAGTTTCTGCCATGTCAATTTATTGATATTGCACCAAAGTGATTTTGCATCCTTTTTTGCATTGCCAAATAAGTTCTGGTAGTTTGCTTGTTTTGCCTTCCTTTTCCGATGTGTCATTTTAATCTTAGCTTTTTTATAATCTTCCAATATATTAACTTTTATTGTTTCTTTTCTATTCTGTTTTTTACTCCTGATTTCACAGTGGGAGGACGTGTTTTTTTGAGCTCCTGCTGCCGCTACTCTTTGGTGCAACTCATTGGATTTCTGACTCCTGATCTACAATTTTATCTATCCATTATTAGACATTTGTGCTTTGACTTTTTAACTACACCATAACAAATATCTGGAGGTGAATTGGACATCGAGAAAATTTTTGTTATAGGCGCGAATTGTTTTATTGACACTCGCTGCCTTGGAATCTCAGGAATGGGGTTCAAGGACACTTTAAAATCCCTGACAATCGAATTTAACAAATTGCATGGAAATAATGGGGAGAAAAAAACCCCGTTATTCAAGTGCCTCGTTAAACTAGCAAATGACTTGAATACCGAACTAGATCGCATTAATGCCGAAAATGCGCAACTTAAGAAAGAAGTCGATGATTTGAGGGGCAACCTTGATAAGAGTTGTGCGAAGACAGATAGTGATGTGCTTGCGTATGTGGATTCGTTGAAGTCTAACCACGCTAAAGAACTTAGAGCAGATTTATCTAGCAATCTGCAAGCAACATCTGTGCAGGTCGATGTGTCGAAGATTCAAGCAAAAATTATTCGTGAAACAGAAGACATGAAGATCTGCAGAAATAATGTCATTGTGTTCGGCATGAGCGAGACAACTACCGGAAATGAAGATATCACTGACATTAAGAAATTACTCACCGATATCAATGCCACTGAATGAACCCCGAAGTTTGTCATTCGCTTGGGAACTAAGCCATTGTCACCGACCGATAGACCAAGACCTTTAAAGGAGAGTTTTTTATTCGCCACAGAATGGTTTGACCAAGAAGTTTGTTGATAGGAAGAAACAGCAAATGCTGAACATAATTGAGACATATAAAGACATCTACATTAACCAAGACCTGACTAAGGACCAGCTTGCCGACTGCAAACTGAGACAAAGCGAAGTAGTGCAGATTAATAGTGCAGATCCATCGAAGAAGGCATTTATTAGATTGATAAATGGTTCACATATGATATTCCAACGTGACGTTAATGGATTAGTTACGCCACTATCGCAGTGACTGTCGATCGGCACCTGCGCACACAGGGAAGTGACAAGAAGTAATCACCTGAAGTTTTTGATCTGTAATGCGAGAAGCATAAAGAACAAACGGGCATCGTTTAAGTCACTGCTAGATATTGAGCGGATTGATATAGCAGTCGTTACTGAAACCTAGCTGGATGATAGCATCTCGGACAGTTTTCTTAAACTACACGATTATGTCCTATATAGACATGATCGTACTAATCATCGAGAAGGTGTATTCATTGAAGCCTCGAAACAGATTAGTACAAAATTGATCCAATCACTTTCGCAAATAATTGTGTCTGCATAGAAGCTATAATGAACAAGTTCAAGTTCCGTATTTGTGCGGGATATCGATCAACTGAGCAGGATGAACCAAACGACCGGATTCTTATTCCGGTTATAAGAGATTTCTTCACATACTCAAAGCAATCTATGAATTTGTTGATTGGTGATTTGAATATCCTGGAGGTGCACTGGCCGAGCATGGACTCTGTGTCAAATTTGTCAAGAAACAAACTTTTTGTTGCAGAATTGCTTGAAATCTGTAAAGATCAGAATCTGTCCCAGGTTGTTAAAGAACATACGCGGTCGGTATTCAATGCTGATGGATTGATTACCAAATAACTATTAGATGTTATGATAACCAATGATGTCCTTCTCATTGAAAGTGTCAGGTGCCTGCCTCCACTTGATTTGAGCGACCACAATTGTGTTGGTATAGATATGCTTGCACCAACACTGAAGGATAAGCAACCTCCCGGGAGACCAATGAGGTATTTCACAAAGATGAACATGTAGAAATTGGACAGTGCCTTTCGTGGAGTGGATTGGGAACTTAAATTCAGCGGTGATCCTGACCCTGACCTTAATGTTCTCCACACTGAAATGGAGGCTCTTGTAGACAAGATAATCCCAGTGAAGATGCTGAAGTTTGGTGTCAGCTCCGTGAGAGCTGATAGAAAACTGCGCAACCTGTACAAGGAAAAGAACAAGAGCTACATGATCTATAAAACATCTTTACCGTCATCGCTGCCGAGGAATCTTGCGATTTACAAGGCAAAGCTGCGTGCATACAAAAAACACCTGTACCCCAAGTAACACTAAATGTTGGGCCAATGTTGGGTAGTGGTTGGCACCATTGGCAAAGGGTTGGCATTGGCAAACGTATGTTGGCTTAATGTTGGCTCAACGTCGGGTGGCAACTGTTGGCAAAAGCTTAGCAAAGATATGTTGGCCCAACGGTAGATCAACGTCGGGTGGCAACCGTTGGCAAAAGCTTAGCAATGTTATGTTGGCCCAATGTTGTCTGCCAACCTGCAGCCAATTGTTGGCACACGTATGTTGGCCCAACGTTGGCTCAACGTCAGGTGTCAACCGTTGGCAAAAGCTTAGCAAAGTTATGTTGGTCTAACATTGGCTCAACGTCAGGTGGCAACAGTTGGCCCGTTCTGTGGTTGATAATTATAGACCTGTATGCTGTACTGAAATATTGTCGAAGGTTGCTGAAAAACAGATACTGAAATATGTCAACTTGGCCTTTTCCGTATTTCCGGAATGTTTTGACAAGCAGCATGGTTTCATAAAGAGCCGATCAACATTTACTAATTTGCTGCCTACTTATAGATCGGTGGTCAATTATATTGAGGATGGAAAGAGTGTTGACATGGTACTGTTTGATATGATGATGGCGTTTGACTGTGTGGACCATGATATTCTTTACTCAAAATTGGAATCGTTGAGGATTACGGGTTTTCTTGACGGCAGGACTTTTCGAGTGCGCGTGGGTCGGTCTTTGTCACAATCATGTCTGTTGACTTGTGGCATTCCTCAGGTCACTTGTATTGGTCCAAAGATGTTCTTGCTCTACCTGTTTGATCTGCCGACGGTTATGCATTGTGACCACTCTGTCTATGCGGACGATTTAAAGTGTTTCGCCCCCAGAACTGGTTCTGATATATCGGTTGACCTAAAACAATCTTGTAGCGAGTTTTTCAAATGGTTGACGGATGTTAAGCTTGAGCTCAGCACCGAAGTGCGATGAGCAGCTTACCATTAACGGTGTTCTGATTGAGAGGGCTGACGAAGTTAAGGATCTCGGAATTTTAATTACCAGTGACTTATGTCCTAGCAGACAGATCGCTACAGCGACAAATAAGGCTCGTAGAGTAGTCAGCAAGTTGAAGTGGCATTTTAAACACCTTGACAAGCAACGTTTCACACTGATCTATAATAGCCTTATTAGACCGATTATAGATTATTTCAATTGTATGTGGAAGCCGATTTTGAGGAAGGACGTGATCGATCTCGAATCCGTACAGAAAAAGAGTTTAAAGCTGTGGCCAGCCGGCAATTTAACATATGAAGATAAGTGTGCCGAGCTGCATATTACTAGTTTAGAAGAGCGGCGCCTTCAAGGCGACCTTATCGAAACTTATAAAGTTGTTAACAGCATTTATGATATTGACCCCTCAACTATTTTCTTTATGCAGCTCGATAATTCAAAGGGTATACGGGCCCACAGTAAAAAGCTTTTGAAGAGCAGGACACAGACGAAACCATCTAAGCAGTTTCATGCCCACCGCATTGTCTGCTCCTGGAACTCGCTTACCCAGTCTGATGTCACATCTGCTTCTACGAATGCGTTTAAAACCTGTATACAGAACAAGACAGCATCACTACTAAATACAGAGAAGACACTTTATACAACTTATTAATTATCGTGACCAATGCCTTGCTTTTGACAATGGATTTTAAATGCTTGTGCATGAAATTTTTAAATCAATTTTTATTTTAAGTTAACATTGCAATTGTATGTATTGTGGCACTTTATGAGCGGCTCTGCCCTCCCTTGTATCATTTTTATTATTATTATGATTACTTATTTTTGACCATTGTTTGTTCTTCTCATTTATTAAGTCAACACTACTATGATTCATCCAAAGCTTTTTAAATACTATTTTTTGTCTAACCATTCCTTCCCTCCTTACATTTGACTTATAAATTTGTGTAATTATATCATTTACCAGATTGGTTCTCTAACATTTTCCAAAAAAATCCAATTTTAATCTTGCATTTGTTTTATAATTTTATGAACATTATAACTTATTTCCACTTAGCTTATTTATGTTAGAGTTAATGAAAGTTTCAACTACCGCTGTTGTAAAATAATGTTGTGCATTTTCTTTTTCCAAACAAATCCTTTTGATTTAAATTCATTTGACCTAGCATAGCAATGATCTATACAAGATTCAGTTAACTTCCCATTTAATATTTCTTGTCCAGTCGGTGAATCAATTTTTAGTTTTAATCCAAGATAAGCCAACCAGTTTTCATACCTCTCCCGCATAAGTTTTTCCTACTATCGTTTGTTTTTAGAATGTTCACATTTATTTCTACCATGTAAATCATATTTGGTTGACAATATTCATACTGTTCAATCAGTAACTTGAGATCTGCCATAAATTTCCTCTTATTTATAATTGGCTGTCTATACCTTGCGAGTATTAGCATAGATGTTTCGTCAAATGTTTCTATAAATCTAGTTTTAAAGTATCAAATTTAACATTAGTAGTCTTGATTACAAATATACAACAATTTCGCTAACAATTGAGGTCCTTTCTCTGTTTCCACAGAAAGTTTTATTGTTCTAGAGTGAGTATGCTGCGTATATTAAGATGAATCACCTTTAAGTTTGTTAGCTTGGTAAAAGCAGTATCTACTTCAAAACATAATTATTCCGCAATATATTATTCAATGAGTAATGGAAGGACACTTTGTATAACTAAACTTATTGCTGGTAGCCAGCTGTTCAATGCAGCTAAAAAGTTTAAAAGCTGAATTCCACCCTCCATTATTGTACTTAACTGCAGCACAAATAAATTTGGTTGGTTACCTTTTATAATTTTTGTATTTGAATTTATGTCTTTGGTAACGGAATGACATTTTTTGGACATGTGTTTTGTTTATCGATTCTTTACTTGCAAATTCAGCTATACTACAAAAAAGTTTTCAAGAAAATGGAAAAAAAAATTAGAAACCACAAAGGACACTGCTGAAAAAAACCTGTATTTGTAAGATCTGAGTAACCACTAATACAAATAAAAAATTAACATATGTTGGTAACAGAATGACAGTAACGGAATGACAATATGTCCGATTTCAAAGAAATTGAAAATTAACAGTAAATTAGTAACATTAAATTGTAGTAAACACATAATATGCAAAAAGGAGAAAGAATGTCTATTCAGCCAATACAGCTGTCTTAAAATGGTATCTTTGTCGCTTGTTCATCTTTGGCATTTTTTAATTTTTCCGTAGAAAGGCATATATATTGCCATCAGTGTCTTGCTTTCGTAGTAAAGACAGTTCTGCCCCATTGTCTTCAATGGCAAGAGTTTCACCGACGGACCATCGGACTGATTTATTCCTGCTGTATGATACCAAGAGGAAATCGCCAATGTGTACACTTTCCTTACTTGGCACTGCATCACACTGCATCTCATCTCCATAAGTTTCCTTTGTCTCTAATGTCTCAAGTTCACATGCATCTTTAACAAAGTTAAAGCCCTTGCATTTTTTAGAAAGGGCATATTGACGAGACTCGATCAAATATTCCTGAATGGGCTTCAAGTAGTGTGTTCCATGATTGTCTGGTAGAAGTCGTACATTTTTTCACCTCTTGAGAAGAAGCTCTTTGCACTCATCCGTTTTAAAAGCTGGGACATAAACAACAATAATGCTTTAACTGCTTGTTTTAGCCGTTACAGCAAATTCTTCGGCATTAGCAACAAGCTATCCTGTTAAAATTGCTGACCATACTAATCGCTTAACGACTCCACCAATCCCATCTACAACACCTTTTCCGTGGCTTGTGGCAAAAAAGTTCCAAGTAACTTTTAGTTGGTGCTCTTGAAACATAAATGTTAAGTTAGAAAATTTATAATGCTGTTTAAACTGGCTTGCCGCACCATCACTGAAGAACGTAATGGTTCCCACGATTGGATGCTTTGTTTGCAAGTTGGTAATCAGCTTGATGAGGAAAGTATACACAGCAAACTTGTCGTGGCTTAACTCATTACTTACAAAAGCATAGCTTAAACCTTTACCATCTCCAAGCCATACATATGCAGTAAAAACAGCCACCTGTTGGTTGCACTTGTAGGCACTTTGAATTTTGCTTTGATTCTTGATACCAAAGTTTTCAGCAATATCTATTTGGATGACACACAACTTTAAATCTGCATTTGATTTTGCTTCTTCAAAGAACTTGTATTGTTGTCGTTTAATAAAGGTATGCCTTAAGAAGTAATAGAGCTGCCTTCAAGCAGCACAAGACAATCCTTTACAGGCAATGTATTTTTAATTTGTATGGGCTTTGGATTGTTCCTATCCCAATATTCAAATGAGATCAACTTTTTCAGAATGGATTCATCAGTGGTTTGGATGTTTGTTTCTTTAAAGAGTTTCTTGCATTTTTAACCTTCCGAAAACATGCACTTTTTTACCTCCTGGTCACAAACAACAAAGGAAATAAATTTTCGAAAAGGTTTTGGTAGTTCATTAATAACAACATGCAAGCTCTCGAGCATTTTCGTGATATATACAGACACAAACATTGTGTGGAAAGTCTTGCTGCAGCAATACCTGAGCTGGCCTAAATGCACAAAACTTGAACAAACCTATTTGTTTGTCAGAATTGTCTTCCAAGAACATTGCATGGACTTGACGGAGAGTCATAACTAGAAATCTCTTCTGTATTTTATCTTTCACTTTTTCTTTTTGTTATATAACGTAGTCTTTCTTACCAGGAGCTTGCCATGATATACATATAATCTCTCAAATACATTTTTTTAACACATTCCTCAGTTTCTGTAGATAAGGCTGCATTACTTTTTGTGGGGTTCCTTTAGAGCCAAAGGTATGTTGTATTAACATCCCATTGTAATTAATACTTTAGTGCGTTTTGATGCTCATTGAAGTGCTTTGTTCAAAGTTTATGAAGATTTGTATGGGCTAACTGCATTTGAAGCACATGGCTGCTGGCATACATTCTTTTTATTGCTTCGACTTTTATGTTGATTAATTTTCTCCTTGTGTCTTAGATCTAACAACTGTTTGAGTGTCAGCTTTGTATGGTTCTCTTTCTTGCGTAATCGATCCTTGGCTTTCATGACTGCGAAACCAGTTTGCAAATGTTCCCTATATCTACGTTGCTTTTATGCTTTGCTTAGAGCCATTTTGGACAAAAAGTCTTAATATTATTGCCTGAAAAAAGCATGCTTGATTATCTTATTTTAGATGAATGTGTTATTTCTAAAAGCTAAAAATTTAGGCAAATCTGGAATTATTTTTACTTGGTGATTTTGTTTGCTTACCTAGGCTATAATAATTCTCTAGTTTTAGAGCAGCTAATGCAATGCTAAGTACTACCAGCAAAATAATGTAGGCACTAACTACCCATTGTCAGGGAGCACATGGTTACTTAGCAGACAAGAAACAGGAAGTGACTCACAGGAAACAGTATAGCTGACCAAAACAACTTAAGAAGTACTAACTTATAAATGTCTGACTTAATTATAGGTTAAAGAGCACCTAACATTCACTTAACCTTGCTAAATCCAAATTTTGTCATGCTGTTTTTTCCACTTAATATTGATTGAAACCAGGCTTTGTATAAAAATATTGATAGAGTCATGTCTGCTGGTTTTTTGTGAGGACAGTTAATTAGCATTATTGCGGTAACGGAATGACAAGCACTATTCTAATTATGAAATAGTCAATAACATAAGTTTTAGATTTTGGACTTTAAATTGATTGTTTGGCACATCAATCAGAAGGTAGTAGGGTAAAATTCAGAATGATTGGATGCCCATTCCACACATTCCAAACCAGTTTGTGGTGTGCTGAAAAATTGAAAGTATCAACAATAAAAGTTTGTCTTCCAAATCGGAACTTCAAAGATGAGTTTCGCATACCAAAAAAATTTTAAGAGAAAAAACGTTAATTGTTTTGAAAATTCATGTTTTTCTGAAAAAAATGATGTGCAGGACTTGTAAGTAATTTTTGTAAAATATTGTAAACCTCGTGTCCCCTTTTTCGTGAAATCGCCCACTAATTTCACTAATTAGTGAACATTAAATGGTTAATAGATATTAACAAATGTTAGTTTTTTCAACATATTGCTATTTGCTTGAGATATTTTTCAGATCTAACTACTTTTACATTTTTGTCATTTTCATTCAGTCGTCACTATTTTCCCTCTAGCAAACAACACAAGAATTACATTATTTTCTCTAGCATCAATTTTTTTCTAGAAAAGATTTTTGTAATAGGGCGACATTTTCATTAATGTAGATACGATTTGGGTGTCCATTTTTAAATAAGAAATCCTTTGTCATAATTTTCCTTTTACATAGCATCCAGGCATCTCTTATATCTCTAAATTTGAATTGGATGATTAAGATTGGTTTTTGTTGACTATTTTCTCTTTTGTTTGAAATTTGGTGAGCTGCATCAATCATTCCTGGTTTATAATCAGTTATTCCCAATGAGGTTTCCAGCCATTGCACAACTACTTGAATGTTTTCATTTGGCAATGTATCAAGGCCATGTATTTCCAAGTTATGGCTCCTGTCACACTGTTCTTTATCATGAAGATTTTTTGGTATCATCTAATTCATTCCTTATGTCCTCGTCAGCATGTTTCAGTGTGGATTCCCCTATTTGTTTCACCATTGTGGAATTTTTTTCTGAGGTTGCTCATTTTTTTTATAACATGTTGCATCTCTTCACATATGTAATTCATAGATGTCTCAACTGCCTTTACAGTAGCTTTAAGCTCACCCATGAGAATGAACTTAAGGCTGCAATGTGCTTAGGACAAGTTTGATATGGATGTTTTGCAAAAACTACTTCAAACAATGCCCAACAGAATAACAAAGCTTATTGAAAAGCAGGGAGGACAACCCACTATTAATTTCATAATTTCTGAACTTTTTTTAATTTGAGTTTATATGTTATTTTTTGTGTTGAAAATGACAGTATCATGTCATGAATTAATTTGTTCTCCACTTATCATTATTTTAAGTGGCATTGCTATTTTTCTACTGTTGGAATCTTATTTGAATAAGTTAATCTCAAAAACTTGTGTTCAGATAGTAACCAAGCAATCAGATCGATACTTTTGCTTACTTGTGGACAGACATAGTTTCTGATATACCCCAAGGTAGTGTCCTCAGCACCTTTTCATCTTATTCATAAACGATCTTCCAAAGTCGCTGTATAGTAATTCAAAACTTTTTGCTTATGATTCTAATGTATCCCCCAAAACTCTTGGTCGACCTTTTTATACTAGCAATGTATGGTTTATACTTTCCTGCATAGTGTACAAGTTCAGTGCTTTGCAGACACATCGAGTTTGTTTATGATATTGCATCAACAATTAAAGACACTTACAGTAATAAAGTACCCTTGTCAAAAATTCCATAAAACACAATAAAGAAATCCTATTGACTTTATTGTTTTCTGCCATTTTTAATTGGTTTCTATTGACTGGCTCTGAAGCTGTATTGGTCAGATTATTGGGCAATACAACCAAACAATTCAAACCAATAAAACAATTCAAGTTCTATTGGTCAGATCATTAGGCAATACAACCAAACAATTCAAACCAATAAAACAATTCAAGTTCTATTGGTCATTAACAGTTTTCTCTTGTTTTGATCTTAGAAAGTATTGCTTGGATCATTGGACAATACAATAAAACAGCTCAAACCAATAAAACAATTCAAGTTCTATTGGTCATTAACAGTTTTCTATTGTTTTGATCTTAGAAAGTATTGCTTGGATCATTGGACAATACAATAAAACAGCTCAAACCAATAAAACAATTCAAGTTCTATTGGTCACCAACAGTTTTCTTTTGTTTGGATAATAGAAAGTATTTTTTTTAAATAATAAAGTTTAATTCTTTAAAATAACAAAATACAATTAACAGTTTGATCCAAAGCTCACAATTGAACTTGTATGGGCAAAAAATAGTATCTGTAGGACAAATAGTTTACATATACATACATAAATATTAACACTTTAATTTATCCCTGTAAAGTTTATTCTTCACATCCATTTATCAAGTACGATCTCAACCTTTTTTTAAAAATTCCAATCCTGTTAATTGTTAGTATTTCCGTAGGTAGTTTATTAAATATTGCTGGTATTATATAGTTTCTCACTTTTTTCCCATATTCGTTGTTAGCAAAGGGTGTACTATATCTATAAGTTGACTCTCTTAGAATCCCCGCTTTCCTTTTCAAGATTACTTTATATGTATTACTATAAAAGTTATTCGTAATAACTATATAGTCTCGTAGTTGGTTTATGTTTAATATATTCAGTTCTTTTAGCAGCTCAGCTGTCCTTAAATTCTTTTGATTTTTAAATAATATCTTAATGATTTTATTTTGGATCCTTTGTAATCTTTTTATCAGACCGATCGATGCAAAGCCATATAATTCAATACCATATCTTAACAAACATTCTATCCATGCACAATATAGTCTCTTTCTATTTGCCATATCCAAAAAATCTTTAATACTGTATAGACTAGGCATAAGTTTCCTAAGTCTCAGGATTAACTCCTCCACATGTCTTTTATGTGTCCAATTAGAATCTATTTTAAATCCGAAACACCTTGTCTGATTTACTTTCGTTAACCTTGAGCAAGTTATTTTACAATTTATATTGTCGCAATGGGGCTCATGAATATACATCTGTATCAACAAGTTGTGGTTTTTTTGGCATGAATTTATTAGTAAAAACTGTGTTTTCTTTTCACTGATAAACATCTCGTTATCGATAAACCAAGAATTAATCCAGTCAAAATCAGTTTGAAGATTCATAGCCATTTTTTCACAATCTGCATTTACAGATATCAAAATGGCATCGTCAGCAAACATATACAACAAGCACTTTTCTATCACCACCTCAATATCATTTGTATATATTATGAAAAGCAGTGGGCCCAGAACTGATCCCTGTGGTACACCAAATGAGTAGTTCTCAAAATCACTGATTGAATTGTCTATCTTTGTGGCCACTCTTCTATCTTTCATGTCAGATTTTAGGATATTTAGTATCTTACCACGCAGTCCCATATCACTGCATTTTTTAAAAAGTCTTTCATGATTAATTGTGTCAAATGCTTTTTCTAAATCAATTAAGATTGCCCCAACAAACTCTTCCTTATTCAACGTATTGGAAATTTGATCATTTGTAAGTTTAAGCACATCATTTGTACCTCTCTTCATCCTGAAACCAAATTGATTATCTGACAATAAACATTTTTTTTCTAGATAATACAGCATTCTCATAGCAAAAAACTTTTCAATAATCTTATTAATTACTGGAAGCAGTGATATTGGTCTATAGTTGTCCATATCAGATTTTTGACCTTTTTTGTATACTGGTCTCAAAATTTGTATCTTTAATTTCTCCGGCCATATCTCTTCATTTATTATTTTATTAATTAATTTCGAAATCAATTAACTAGAGTTAAGTTTACTTCGCTTAAAATGAAATAGTTTGAACATATCAAATTCAGTTGCATGCGACTCCTTCATATTTTCTATAATTTTACTAATATCCTCTATTGATGCCTGGAACACCACTTTTGAGCCTTCTTGAGTGGTTCTATTTATTGGTTTTCTACCTATCTCAGTATTTAAAGTGCCCTTTGTTTTAATAAGTCAATCCCTATGTTTCATCTTCAATTTTTGAACTTGCCTCATAAAGTTATCATTAAACTTGTTACTTAAGTTTTCTGTATCTATATGCCCGGGAATGCTTTATTTAAGCTTTCGTCTATATTCAGTTTGAGGTTCCTCCCAGTCAATTTATTAATGTTGAGGCAAAATGATTATGCAGCATTCTTTGCCTTCCCAAACAATCTCAGATAGTATGCATTTTTTGCTTTCCTTATGCACTTTGTGGTTTCCATCTTTGCCTTTTTATACTTTTCCAATAAGTTTCCTTTTATTGTTTTATTCATATTTTTACCTTTAACAATTTTTGACCAAAGTTGGTTCTTTTCATTTATTAATTTCACAATGCTATTTGTCATCCATATCTTTTTAAAAGCTATTTTCCTAGTTCCCAATTCCTCCGTTCTTATATTTGATCTATAAATTCATGTAATTATATCATTTACCTGATTATATGCTACATTTAAGTCCCCAATATCGTCCAAAAAACTCCAGTTGTAATTTTGCATCTGTTTAACAATTTCCTGATCATTAAACTTAATTATATCCCTTATGTTCTCAGCTTATTTATGTTCGGGTTTATGCTTAGTTCCACCACCGCCATTGTAAAGTAATGATCGGAGATTTTCTTTTTCCTTACATATCCTTTTGATTTATATTCATGTGATTTTATGTAGCAGTGATCTATACAGGATTCGGTTAACTTTCCATTTAGTGTTTCCTGTCTAGTTAGTGAGTCAATTTTTAGTTCAAAACCAAGATAGGCCATCAGGTTTTTTTTATATCTCTCCTGCATAAGTTTTTCCCTGCTAATATTTGTTTTTAGGATGTCCACATTTATGTCTCCCATATAAATAATATTTGGTTGTCTATCTTCATATTGTGCACAAATTGTTTTAAGGTCTGCCATATATTTGCTCTTATTTGTTATTGGTTGTCTATACATTGCCAATATCAAAAAAGATGTTTCCTCAAGCATCAATGATATGCTAATTCCATCATTTAAATCCAGTTTAAACAACTCGAATTCAGCATTAATAGTCCTCAACACAAATATAACAATTCCTCCACCTCTTGAGGTTCTTTCTCTATTTACACTAAAACATTCATAATTCTCCAGCGAGTATGATGCTAATTCTCGATTTTTAACGTTTGTTTTGGTAAGTATAATCACATCCCATTTCAATTTACACTTATTAATTATTATGTTTAATTCATCCCAATTTTTTCTTAGGCTACGTATATTTAGATGAATCACTTTTAAATTTTTTGTTTGCTTAAAAGCTGCATCCAGTTCAAATGCATAGCTGTCCGGTAAAATATCATTAACAAACATTTTATGATTACGATTAATAATGTTAGCCAAATTAGTTGCCACCATATATCCCAGTCTACTGAAGATCTTTCTCTGATCTAATCACTCTTACATTTTTATCATCTTGGCTCACTCTCATCATTATTTTACCTCTAGCAAACCACATAAACCTTATGTTATTTTCTTTAGCAAATACTTTAGCTTTCGAAAATAGATTTTTATAGTAGGGCGACATATTTTCATTTATATAAATCCGGGCCGAATTTCCGTTGTTAAATAGAAAATCATTAGTCATAATTTTCTTTTTACACTGCAACCAGCTATCTCTTATGTCTCTACTTTTAAATTGAATAATTAGAATTGGTTTTTGTTGACTATTCTCTCTTCGGTTTGGGATTCGGTGGGCTGCCTCAATAGTTCCCGGTTTGTAATCCATCATTCCTAAAGCTGTTGCCAGCCGTTGCACCAGTTGGACATTTTCATTCAGTGATGTGTCAAGGCCATGTATTTCGATGTTGCGATTTCTATTGTACTGTTCTTTCTCCTGTAGGTTATTCTTAAGGTCATCCAATTCCTTCCTAATATTCCGGTCCGTCTAGTTTTCTGTGGCTTTTACTATTTGTTTTTCCATTGTTAGAATTTTGTTCCGAAGTTGCTCATTTTCTTTTTTTACACATTGCATCTCTTCGCTTATAAAGTTCATAGCTGCTTCAATTGCCCTTACTGTGGTTTTCAACTCCCCCAGATCATCCAGCTTAGTTAGGATCTTTATTAATAGTTGTTTTAATTCTGCATTTTTTATCTTTGGTATTGCCTTATTAATTTCCTCAATTTCACCTTTCTTGTCGCTCCATGCATATTCACCTTCAATTGTTATTTCACAGTTCACTGCATTAAACAATGTATCCTCATGCTCTGATGTTGATTTAATTTTTTTCCTGGATCTGCAATTTGGGCACAGCCAAGCAGCTTGCCTAGCCTGTCCCATAGATTTCCATGATGCCGCACTTATGGTGACGCATTCGAAGTGGTATTTCCTATTGCAGCCACCTCCACATACCGCATATATTTCGAATTTTAAAGTTTGTTTGCGCATTCCTTGCATTGCGACAAATTTTTCTTTTATCTGAATCGTTAGGCTGATGTCAAGGTCTTTAGGCCTAATCACAACCAAATGGCCGCACCCATTTCGATTTTTTCACTAAAATATCATTTAATTTTTTCTGCAGTAATGTTCACACTTTATCATTAATTGTATTCAATTAACACCCATTGAAAACTATTTACTATTTACCGTTTGTATCTAAAAGAACCGCACTAAATCTCGAATCGGCAGGAGCACTATCAAACAAGTCTGCCTTCCTCCGAATAACTTAAAAGATTGCTTGGATCATTAGAAAATACAATAAAACAGCCCATACCAATAAAACAATTTAAGTTCTATTGGTCACCAACAGTTTTCTATTGTTTGGATCATTAGACGATACAACTAAACAATTAAAACTTATTATACAGTCAAACCTGTCTATCTCGAACCTGTTTATCTCGAAACACTGCATATCTCGACATTTCTGCAATTCCCTACCTTCACAATCTATGTACATTTCAACCTGTTTAATCTCGAAACCTGTTTGTCTCGAAATTTTAATCCTTCCCATGGAATTCGAGATAGGCAGATTCGACTGTATATTTCAATTTCTATTGGTTTATTTCAAAATGGTATGGTTTTTATAGACCATAGGATCCCTGGTAAAATAATCAATAGAGAAATCCTATGGTTTTCTATTGTTCATTGTCCATTGATTTATAATGTAATTTGGTTATCTTTTATTGGTTCCTATGGAAATTTGGCCCATTGTTTTCTAATGTTGACAATACAAAGCATTGCAGGCCGTAAATCGAAACAGTGCCAGAATTAAAAAAGACTGTTATAGCGAAAGGCTGTATAAAGAGCGGCCGTATAGCGAGGTATAGGTGTGATATTGTAAAAGAATTCAATTTACAAAATTTATAGTAATTTCCATCAAGTCACATTCCATCGTGCATATATACCTCTTTCAATGCGTTTTCGTCAGGAATCATCGGTAGGTAAGTGGTAAAGGTATTGAACTGGGAACGAGTGGTGCATAGGTTCGATACCTGCTGATCGAGTGATCATTTTTAAACCAATGAAAGGTAACCAATACAGAACAATACATTTTTTCTATGATCTTGTATTGTCAACAATAGAAAACAATGGGCCAAATTACATTACAAATCAATAGACCATAAACAATAAAAACCATAGGATTTCTCTATTGATTTTTTGACCAGGGTACAACCTTCCTTTTCGTGGTTAGCAAATGAAAGTAATGTGAGCATGCCAGTTGTCCAGTTTCAAGCAATTGAAGTTGGTACCAAAGCTGAAAAGTACCTGCTGTCTTCTTTGACACCTACTTTACCTCAACCCCAGCTCAAGTTTCCCGTTTTGATGTTACACCTTTAGGGCCCCTTGTATGTGAGCCTCTCGTTTTTATCAGCTAGTCCAGTGTGGATGTGTTGCTAATTCTGGCTCTGATTGTGGAGCACATGACAGTGACCATTTCCTTTGTAGAGAAACCAAAGACCAAGGAACTATGGACATCCAGGTGCAAGTGTAAAAATTACTTACCTTGTTTTTGTTTTACAAATTCAGATTGCTGAGAGAAATCCAACTGATAAAGTGCTTAGTGCAAGTGAATACCTTGACTAACTATTTTTGTGCTAAGTGTATTCCAAATATTTAGAGGCGTAGAAGCCCTCCCATTTTGGTTCCATACATCTAGGATCAAGGTGGCCAGATAAGCTTACTTGGTCATCAGGTAAGTACTAATTTTCTTTACCTTGCTTGGAATGAATTAAGTGTTGTGTTTTTATAGCACCCCAAGTCGGCAGTCTTTGGATTAGTATTTTACTGAGGACCACTTGCCATCTTGGTATTATGAAGATAAACACTTCAGAGGTAATAATAGTGTTGAATCCCTGAGTGCACGTGCGAGCTCAAATTTGAGTTGGGAGCTGTAGTTAAGAAAAAAATCGAATTGCTTACTTTACCTATTTGTGTTTTGCTCAGGTTAGAGCAACAACTGGTTTAGTTTACTAGAGTTGTTAGGAGCTCTGCTGAAACATTCATGCATTGCCAAATCCTGGTCGAGCCCTTTTGCCAGGGAAATAACAACACAGACCACACTTGAGAAAATTCACCTGTCTATGGGCTTACTGTTGCATTGCATCACTAAAGGTCTTTTCGTAACAATTAAAGGAGTAAATTTTCTCCATTCTAACATAACCCTTACTTAAATCACATTATGTAATGAAAGATGACATCTTGCCACATCATTGACAGTCAATCATAAATTCTCAATTTTTGAACAATAAACTTGTGGAGTGACAACATCAATTCACTCAACCTAAAGTTAGAAATAATTTAATTTAGATTAAACTTGCCTCATATTTTGTAGGATGATATTTTTTTGTTGGACTAGCACGAACAATGATAAATGTATGTAGAAAATGTGATTTGATGCAGGCTGGTGAAAATTCAGTATCATCTGCTTCCAGAAAGACAACGCAAACAATGTCATTCCCAATATGACGCTTTCTTTGGAGCTGAAATATAAAGCATAACATGAAAATTAAACAATTAAAATGAAATGTTTCATGAATAAATTGCCCTTTAGAAAATTTTGTATCAGGTAAATTCATACACAGTATACATTTTAAATAAAAATATTTGTAAAAGAAAATCATGCAGGCTACTGTGAGACTGTGTCTTTGGCCTTTCCCGCCTCCGACTTGCAAAATTGACATCCCAAGGACATTCACTCTTCACCCACATTAATCTAATTTTCTAGCATTATTCTTTTCATTTAATTTTGACCCAATATTGCAGTTACCTACTTTGTATAATTATTTCATCATTACTTGTTTATTAGACTTTGACTTTCTCCAACTTAGACAGGACCGACCCTCCTTAGGAATAATTAGCTACTCCTAATCTGGGCGCCAAAACATTTGTGACCCCTGATCTCCTAGTGCTGGCGAGCTATGCCTTAGGGTCCATTTCCCAACTTCTGACTCTTAAATAAACCATTTCAAGACATCATGACATTCCATTCATAACACAGACATGATAAAAAGGTGTGAGAAAACATTCTAAAGAGGAGAAGGAGAAAATCTACCCGGCTGGTCGCAACTATCATAACAAGTTCTTTGATATAATGCGCCACCTGAATGACCTGTCTTGTTGCTTTGGGAATGTTGATCCGAGGATCAGCGGTTCAGTGTGCCTTATGTTTTAGCAAGAGTACAGCTCAACGATTTTGCCCCCTGTTGCTGGACCTACCTAGTTCCTCCCTACCGACGAACTTTTTAAGGAACTGAAGGGAAATAGGTGTAACAATAACCTAGAGATTTCTCTCGCATCCTGACAGACTATAACTGGTCACTCATCGGAATATCGTTATTGGCCTGATTCTGTGCCTTTGCTGTTGATACCCTTGTTGTGTGTTACCGGCGGCTGATCTTTCACAACCCTCACTCTACAGTTTATCGCGTTGATCATCAGACATCTTTCGGATGGCCGACGAACTGCATAGGTTTTGACTACCAAAATATCCAGCAAAACTTTCTCGCAATTGTTTTGAAAACTGCAAATCAAAACATCTTATTTCCAGATGCGTTAGCATCTTTTTTGGCTGTCCCCAAATTCAGATGAAATGATGCATCTTTTTTTTACCATTTTAATTGAATCATCTTGAAAGTAGATGCATCTACTTAAAAAAAGATGATTAATGTCATCTTCAATTTGTAACGCTACTCAGGGGCAATCAAAAAATGACGTCTACGAAATTCCTCCAAAAATCTATCCCACACCCTACCCCCTGTCCACATGGTGTCCATTTTAGCCCAGACCTCCCTCCTCATGGAAGTCATAAATGTGGGTTTTTTTTAAAAGTAGAATGTCCAGAAAGTTTGTTGAAACATAGAAATGGACTATCCAATACTACATTTCCAAGCACGCACCTAGCTATACCAATTTCACAACGTTTTTCCAGATTATTCTGATTAACGCAAATTTCCTAACCTCGGAAGTGAAATGCCAGCATAAAATTCGTGCTTTACACAAATTTAGTCATAATTTCCGACTTTTTCGTGGTTTTAAAAATTCAAGTACATTTAGGACTGGGGACATTTTTTC
>JAQGBW010002582.1:0-19254 GCA_034698625.1 Julus scanicus
TCTCCAGTGCATGTTTGGACGGATTTCTTTTGTATACTGAGGCATGTGTTTCTCTTCTGTCAAGTTTGTCTAGAAATAGCGTACCGTATTTGAACGGGGATGGTTACTATGACGGTGACCATTGATGATAAACATCGCCACCGTACGGTCACCAGCTCCCTTGCGGGGGTGGATTTTTCGCCAGACGACCGTTCACAAAATGGGTCATATAGACAAAGGGCCCCGCGAAATACACGGCCGCCATTGCAACAGCAGCGTCAAGGTCGTCCTAAAGCACGAGGACAGTTTAATAGGGGACAACAGCTATGTAACTCCTAAAACGCAGGGGATCCTTTAATCAAAATGGATAGCGAGGAGGGGCTACTCGATCTCCGTCTCCACAATATCATCGTCAGCGTGGGAGAGATGACTGGTTACCCAATAATTACAGGCCCAATGAAGATTGGGATAAAGAGATAGCGGCGCAGCAACGGCCATTTGCGCGGCCTGCGGAAAGGGCCTCTATAGTAGAGTTGCCCCAAGAAGAAGCCCCAGTAAGGCAACGTGATATCCGCCAATGGGTGCCTCATCCTCGCCAACAACAAGTACGGGGCGGACCGCCCCCAGCGGAGTATGAAGAAGAGAATTGGGACCTTGAATTGGCTGAGAGGGCTGGTCGCCCTGTCTTACCAAATCCAGGTGTTTTCATCGTGAATACGCCTCCTGGTATGCAAAATCTATCTCGGGATTTAGTGCTGCCAAATCCTATGCCGGTCGTGGTGTACCTGGCGATGGCAGATATGATTGGTCGTCGTGGGAGAAGACAACGTGGCCGCATGTTTCGTATGCTAGAACAAGGAGTGGGCCGCTGGTAAGGGCAATATAAAGAGACTGGCGGGCCCCGTTGAGCCACAAGTTTTGCTGGGATTTTCATCAAGTATTTTTTATACCTTTAATTGATAATTTTTTTTAAGAAAAGTTTGTCCAGGGACGGCCAAAACCTTAGGGGGGGGGGGAAGGTGTAATGATTCCCCGGGGAATGTCCCGCATGTGGCGAAATGCACGCGGAATGCATATGTAAATTATGATTGGCATGCGGAAATCTTATATTGCGTAATGAGAAGCTTCTAGAATATTGTGTAACCTGGTTCCAGTCTCGCCACTAGGGGTAATAGAAATATAAAGGCGAGACTGAACTCAGGTCGGGGTTACTTTTGTACTGGGGCCTGATCGAGCTGATCAGCCGCCTTGATGTGATAATTTTATAACTTGTTTATTCTTGAACTCCTGCGAGTTAGCGGGCAGTTGTAAACGTTAAAGTGTTTTTAAGTTCCTATGTTTTTTGATTAAAAGTTTTAAATACAAGCTTCGGTCGCGTGTGCTTCTTCGTAAATCCTCGAAAGTTTGTGCTACCCCCTTACAGATAGTTTAAATTAACCTACTTGTAATTATAATTTTGGCGATCGAATTATAATCCATGCTACACGGAGCATCCACGCACAAAGTATAATCATTTGAAATGACCGTTATATCTAGCGCGCTAAATGCGGTTGGCTGGCAGGTTCCATTTGGAACACACCTGTGGGGGTGCACAGCGTACACTCCCGCACTAAAGTAATGTGCCACACGTTTCCAATATGGACATCCCGTACACTAAAAGTAAAAATAAAAACTAAATTAAGCACATGGCTGTACCTTACAGGATGTTACATATATCCAATTGTTAGATTCTTATTTGAACTTTACAGAATCTTAGCAGTGCAGTAGACTGTCTTTAGTCTACTGCTATTCTGATCATTGAACCAAACAACTACTTACATTTGTGGAACAGAATTTATTAACTTACTGCATGGCGATAAAACTAGCCTGAGAAAAAAAGGCAGTAAGATGAACATGGAAAAGATGAAAAACACTCTTCTCAAAAGCGCTATAGCACAGCATGCAAGCAGGGGATGCTCGTAAAGATACATGACACCAATTATAATAATTAAAGCATTCTAAGAAATAAAAAACAAATTTATTTTTCGCTTTCCACATCCTATAAGAAAACCTATACAGGCGAGCCCTTCTCGCACTCGTGCATTGCAGGAAAAACATGTTGTTGGTGTTGGTTTTCACTAAATTTGAAAAAATTAAGAAAATAATTGATGTATTTCAAAATGGTTCTGAAATCTGTGTAAACCACGTTATTTTCATTTGAAAGTTACATAATTCCAATTTTTTAAAAAAACTAGTATAAAAAAATTTAGCGAAAGAATGATTTAGAGAAAGATTTAGAGAAGAATTTTAAAATAACATTCTCAAAAGAACCATTCCTTAAATCTGGGTTTTAATTAAAAGTTTAATATTATTTTTAATGTATGTACTTTATAATCATCTTCTAATTATGAATTTATTGAGTTTAACCAGATATGAAAATGTTTAACACATTCATTTTACATTAATTAAACGTTTCATAAAAAACCATCTTCCAGTTTACCATATAAAGCCGTATTTTTTCCTGGAGTTCTGCCTGGGTCTAGAACATGCTGTGAGGCAACCATACTTTTCCAGATCAACAAAAAAAATTTTGCAACTATTTCTTTCCAGAAGGTAGGAACAGTTAGTTATTAAAAAAATTTACACCTCCTGTTTACTTATATATAATTTGATTTTTAACTTTTACCAATTTCGTTTACAGATTTTATGAAGCAATTAAACAGACAGGGTCGATAAAGCATCGCTAAATGGAAACACAGTATCAATATTGAAAGTATCATGATGCAAATGAACTACATTATCCTCTGTGATAACGAGTTTTTTTGTCTTCATATTTGGAGAGGGGAGTATAACATTTTTTTAAGTGCAAAACATTCACATCACGATTTTTTATAAATCACCCAATTTTCACTCCATTTATGGATCTTAACCAAAATTACAATTTACAACCAACACTAAATGAAATTCAATTAAGCTTAAAAACCATTAAAACCTTATGCTTACATTAAAAAGATCCAATCAAACTAACGAAGCCACATCAATCACGAAAGCAAAAACCAAATTAAATCAATACATTAATCAATACACAACCAATTCGACAAAGACAGAACCGGCGCCACCTAGGAACCGACAACAACGCCATCTATTGACAACTAAAACAACTACAAATGCTGTGGTGGGAAATGAGTGTGACCAAGTTTGATGTTGGGTATAATAATGGAACTTGATGGTTTTCGACTGGTTTGTTGTGTGGGTTGGTCCTCCTGCGTTTTATAGTTTCAAGGTATGCCAGTTGAATTGTTGTCTTACACTTAAGTGGATTGTTGTTCATTACTTGGTTTGATGATCTTTGCAAAAGTTACCCTGAAGTTTTTTAATGTACTCTCTTTGATCGTAGATTTTAGCTTGGTGGATTTTGATGTGGTTTTTTAATTCCTTGGAAGTCAGTGATTAGTTTCTGATGTATACGGAGTTGTTGGCAAGAAATATGCTTTGGATTTGTCATGACATTATTGAGAGGTTAGAAATTGTTCCTTACTATTATTAAATGCAATTGTGAAAGTAGACAGCAATTTTTGAATGTTGGGATGTTGTTGCCCGACTTTTGTTTCTTACTTGTGCTGTTTTTCTTCTATAAAAGATTTTTTAGAACGACCTGAGGAAGTCTCGTAGGAGACAAAATGTTGTCATCAAATAAAGGCCATTTACACCTTTAATAGTGGACTGAGTTTTATTAAAGATTTAAATAAGTTTTACAGTCAAGAGGATGTTGTTATTAGCATAGTGAAGTACAAAAACATGCTAAGGCATGAATAAATTGTAAATTGCATAACAAATTGCAACATGTACGATATACGCTTTGCTTTAAAAAGAAAAATCTCTGGAAAAGATTTTTAAAATCTCTCTCTCTCTAAAAGAAATAAGAATATCTCTCTCTTTTAGAATCTAGAATCCCCTTCTTCTGCATAACTCCGCCGAGTTCCCCCTTATATAAGTCTGGTCCATCCAATGGCGAGCGGGCTTGAAACATCCAATAAGCCCCAGGTCAATAGTACCTGTACACCATGGATTGGTTCACTGACCTAGGTAAGGAGAAGATTAGTTTCGCAAACAACTGCGTGGGTGGTTTGCTTAAAGAAGGGAATTTAGCTTAACCCTTGTTAGACCCCCAGGTTACTAAATAACCCTACAAATATGTTGTCCAAAAGTAGGCCTAACTTATTCTATGTTATGTTTACGGTTCTAGGATCGTCCCCACCAGGCCGACTAAGTGCAGGATTGGTGGCACCAGATTTTACCAACCAGGCATTGGTTTCACCAAGACAACTGGCACTTGGGATTTCTGTTACAAAGTAAGGATGGCACACACCACAACTAGAATACGGACTATTTGTACCGTTCCTATTTTCACACATTAAAAGTAGGAATAAGGAAACGAGTGAAATGATGACTAGCAGCCCTGAGTTTTGTCTGCTAGTACCGAGTGCAATAATAGGTAGGAGCTATCATTATTTTGAATTATTTTAGTTACGGTTGCATAAGTAGATTAGTTTCGTCCATACGAAAATTATGAATTTAAATTATAGTTTGCCTTTTTTTGTACAGGAAGATACAAAAAAGTTGACTTAGAGCCCACCGCTGTTGGCATTCATTCGAGTTTATTGTGGGCCAAGTCTGACCGAGTGCAATGATAGGTAAGGAACAATCGTGAATTTGAATTATTTTAGTTTTGTGTGCATCAGTACATTAGTTTTTCGTCCATCCGTACTGCATGCTTATAACAAAGCTTATATAATGCTTATAATGAAGGCTTTCAGCACGGCTTATAACTACTTATAACACAATTAGTCGAAGGCCATTAGGCCTCGAAATGATCATGCAGTCTGGTGAGGGGTTATGCATAAATGATGTCATGCAAAAACAGAGCTTTTTAGACCCCCTCTGTCACTGACAATCACAATTTTTATAAACCCTCCTATTTAATTATGTCACAAATTCTTACCCCCTCGCAGGATAAAAAACCTAACATTTAACCTAACATTTTTAAAATTATAAATAAATCTTACAAGGTTATTAAATCATGAATTTTTTTCAATAATATTTTTTTAATTTGCATAAAATTAAAATCATACATTCATGCATTTCAAATTAACAAATTGTCATGTATCCCTAATGGTCACAGACACAAAGGACCTTAAATTAAAGGGTTACTACGTGGCCACCACAAAACTTTTCTGAATTATGATATTTGCTTTCACAGATTCAAGTCTTCCCTACAGTTTTTTTTACTAAAAATTGTGACATAACTCTATGGCTGACTCCCCTCTACCCTGTCACAATCTGTCACAAAAAGCTGGACCCCTTCCCCCCACAAGCGTGACATTATTTATGCATGGCCCCTAAGTTGATTTTTTTATGAATGTTTATTTATTACCGTACATTTTTCTTATTTTATATTTGATTCTAGGGAAAGAATGTAACGTTTTAGGGTCACGGTGATAGTGTGGATTAACTGTGTTGGCACCCTAGTCATTCTGATCATTTAGCGACAGCCAGTGGAGATAAAGCAGTGCGGTTATGGGAAGCTAGGATCCAGAGATGCAATGCTACAGTCTATACAAAAGGTTAGTGATTATTAAATATTCATCATAAACTGATTTATGCATTTAGAATTATGTTTATGCATCATGAAAAATCATATTCATGAGGTATGGGTACACATTTGGAGGTGAACAAAGTGGTCCGGACCAACGAAATGGTTATTTCATAACACTATGAATATCAGCTCATCACGTCTTAATTACATTAGTATTTTAATATGTATGCAAGATAAAATAAAATTAATGTGTGGTTGTTGGCTGTTGGGCAATAGCTAGAATGCTGGCAATGCAGAAAGTTAACCATAAGGTTGGAAGATTATTATTGATGTTAAATAGAAAAAAAGACAATTAATTCTACTGCTGTAATGATAGGAGGTGAGGGTGAGCGCGCTTTTGTTGCGAGGATGAGGGGGTTATCGCAGGTGTAAAGGAGATAGTGCCAGTCATAAGATTTGGATGTGCATAGGGGGCAGGGAAGTTGATGTAAAATTTAAATGTAGCCTTTTTTAGTGTAGGCACTATTTAAGTTATGGCGGAGGTGAAGCACAAATTTTTTTAAGAAAAAGGGAATGTTAAGGTTTAGATATGGTTGAAGGTGGTGGAGTGCAGAATTGAGACGTTTTTAGGGGCGAGTGGGTGCATTTATCCTATCCGCTAGGGAGGTGTAAAAATGCTTGTATGCTGCCTCTAAGGTTATCTTTTTTAGAGCTTTAATAGCTGTGGTTGAGTATTGAAATAGTATTGGAGTTAAATGGTGATTAGGTTGTCATTGTATAGGAGATTTGCCGGGGCGGTAGGACCCAGCCCGAACACCCTTTGCAGGAATCTCTCCTGGGATGCGTCCAAGCCATGAGGGACTATCCATGCCCACAAAGCTGCATTGTAGGTTATGATAAAGAAAAGTATAGAGGAGAAAAGAGATAGATGTGAGGGGATGTAGTTCAGTTTTTTATTTCAGAACAATTTAGTTAAAAAGTAGGCCTGTCTATTGAATTTGTTCTTTAGTGCATTTAGATGAACCTGTGGGGAGACCGTGCGATGAAACCTCATGTTGAGGTACGACAAGGAGTCCACAACCTCAAGGGAAGTCCCACCCCAGCAGAATGAACGATCTGGCGGTTTACGGCGCCGCCTGCTGAATATAATAAACTTGGAATTTGATGGGTTCAACTCAAGGGAGTTGAGCTGCATATATTTGTAGAATGTGGTGAGAGCCCCTCTTAGAGCCTGCTTAGTGGGTGTAAGCAGCAGAACATCGTCCGCATACATAAGGCAATGTTTATGGGTTCTGTCCACCTCACACCCTCTTGTGTTTGACATAAACTTATGCAGATCCGAGAGAAACAATATAAAAAGAAGAGGGCTAAGAGCGTCGCCCTGTAGGACACCTTAGGCTATTTTTGTGGGCCGGGTATAACCCTCTGCCATTTTGATTTGGCAGGAGAGTTGAGTGTAGTATGTAGATACGTTTAGTAGAAGATGGGGGAAAACCCATTAATCAGAGCTTAGCCCAAAGAGTAGCATGGCTGACGAAGTCAAATGCTTGTGCCATATATGCCATAAAGGCAAAGGTGGGAGATCTTGGCCGAGACAATCTTCTTCTGATAATGGTTTAAAAAAAAGCCAGATTGCCTCTAGTACCCCTGCTACTTAAAAAGGTTGTTTGTTCACTAGGGAATATATGATTAAAGGTTGCCCACTCCAGGATTCGTTTAGCAATCAAAGACAAATATAACTTTGCTGGATTTGATACAAGACTGATGAGTCTGTTATCAGTTAGGTTATTTTTGTCTCCATTTTTATGTATGGGGAATATGTCGATGTTAGTCCACTGTGGTGGGAAGGAGTGGGTGGCTAGTATGTGGTTAAAAACTGTCAATAGTTCGTCAATTAAAAGATTGTTTAGAATATTTTTTAAAAAGATCTGTTGGGATAAGGTCATGGCCTGTAGCATTTTTAGCTGGATTTCTTTAAATTGCTTGAAGAATTTCCAGTTTAGTAAAGAGAGTCTAGTGAGGGTGGTGGCATTTGCTTATGTATGTGTTGGTTGCTCTTTTTGTACGATTAGGAGGTGGGGGATAAAATTGTTTGAGGTAATTTTCCCTGTTGTTTAAAGAGATATTGTTATTGGATGGGGTTGATTTTGAGTGTTTATGGTTAATTAGTTTCCAGAATTCTGAGGAATAGTTTGCTCCCTGGAATTTGGTATTGGGAAGGTATTTGGAATTTGCTGTGGGAAGAATATCAAGAGATGCTGTTGATTCCAGGAGTGAGGTGGAGACAATGATGTAGTCTAAAACTGAATAATGGTCTTTGGCTTAATAAGTTGGGGCACCTAAATAGTCTTTTCTTTTGCGGCAATTTAGAATGGTTAAGTCATCGGCCTCACAAAAATTGAGTAATTTGATGCTTATACTATTAAGTGTGTGGTCTGAGGTAAATGTGGAGAGGTAAGTTATCTATGGGGTAATGTCATTGTTATTTGCCGATCTGGCATTGAAGTCACACATCAGTATTGTGAATTAAGGATGGGGCATGGAGGGCGAGAGTCGCAGCCAGTTGAACATAGGGATCCCTGATTGCATGATGATTATAGATGCCAACAACGATGAGGTGGGGACCTTTGGCACATGGATAGAGGCACAATGCTGTAAATGACGGTGTTGAAGCTAAAATTTGTGGAATTTTGGAAAAGCCTTTAGTAAGGCGACCATTTTGGGCTTCACTGTCATGCACATAGGCGATCATGTGGGACTTTTTTCTCAAACATAGCTCAAACATTGCACATATTCACACATTAAGTATTAAGTTAAATACTGTGTATATTTAAATGAAACAATATATTAATTTGACTGAAATATTGTAAGGATTTTGGCCAATTATTCGGTCAATTTAAGTAAAATGTTGGGAAAATTTTACCCAAATTTTCGATCAATTTAAGTGAAATATTGAATGAATATTAGCCAAATATTCTGTAAATTTCAGATAAATATAGGGTAAATTTTAGCCGAATATTCAGTCAATGTCAGTCAAATATTGAGTCAAATTTAGCTTAATATTTGGTCAAATACAATCACATATAGGGTGAATTTTAGGCGAAGTTTTAGTCAATGTTAGTCAAATATTGGGTCAACTTTAGCCAAATATTTGGTCAATTTGAGTCAAATATTAGGACAATTTTATCAAAATATTCAGTTAAATTCAATCATATATTATGTAAACTTTAGGCGAATATTTAGTTTTTTATAATTAGTCATACTCTGTTAATTTTAGGGTGAACTTTAACTAAATATTTCGTCTATTTCAGTCAAAGTTGAATATGGCGCCATACTCCAAACTTTGCATGTATTGTTTTGTAACATATATATTTAATTACTTTTTATTTTTAGAAATTTACAAATTACAAATTTTGGCTGTAAGCCAGCTCAAATGTATTAAAACAATGAAAACATAGACTTATTTACTAGTCTGTTCAGGTCTGTTTAAGTAAACACATGGTATAAACCATTAGTTTTTCCGAGATCCTAATTATTAAATGCCAGTTGAATACAACGGCATACAATAAAGCCATCACCAAGCACTCGCTTAGTTCATTTAGCACTTGTTTTCCTGAACTTTATGTCCTTAGACTGTCTTCTTAGCTCAGAGAAAACAGCAATTGAGTTAGCTGAAAAGATTGGCATCATCCCAACTCGCGATTCAACAATTCCTTGTGAAAACTGCGCAAGTATTGCGAAGTGCATGGTGGATAAAAAGAGAAAGCTTGGTTGGAGATATCGTTGTGTTAATAATAAATGCAGAAAAGTTTATGATCCCTTAACTGGAACCTGGTTTGAACAAACTAGAATCAGTTTGCTAGAAAGCTTTGTTATTGTTATTTGCTTTATTTTTGAAATGACTCAAAAGTTTGCCATATCAGAAGTAAATATGGAAAGGCAAAGAAGAGGAGATGAACACCAACTAAGCATAATAACTGCAGTTAATTTATACAGTGAATGTCGTAACATCTGTGCAACAATTGTTTTAAATAACCTTGACCGGAAACTTGGAGGACCTGGAATGACACTTTTAATAGATGAAACATTTATTTTAAAACAAAAGTATGGCAAAGGAAGAAAAACATCATTAAATTCAATTGTCGTTTTGGGCATATTTTGCCGCGAAACCTAGGATCGACTGTTTTTCCGAGTTGAGAACAAGTCAAAGCGAGTTATCTCGCCATATTTACACAAATTCATTCATCCAGACGTGAAAGACGAAGGCTCAACCTACAGATATCTACAAAAACTATTTCTAAAAATAGAACACAAAATAACCAACCATTTAATAGGCTAATATGTTTCAAGAAACGATCCTACAAACACCATAAATCAACTTGAAAATGAAAACAGATGGCTGAAGAGTGTGATACGGTCACTGGAATTAATTGACCAAAATATTCTCTTCTTTTTATACAAAAGAACATTTCTTGACAAATATGCAACAACTGTTGAACGTGCTACACAATTTTTTGAAGACATGTTGAAAGTTCATTGTGGCAACAACGGCTAAAAAATGCAGATGAAGCCCTTTAAGAAGCCAACAGCTGTAACCGAAAACATAAACCATCTCCTTCCACTAATTGAAATCGAAAATGTAACCCGACAATAAATAACCAAAACAAGTCTCAAGATGGTGACAAACATTTAAAAAACCAAAAAGATATAAAAACATCCCATGTCATTGCCACATGGCCCACATAATCGCCTTACTAAAGGCTTGCCGGATTTTGAAACAAGATTATGAAATTAAAAATTTTGTTCTTACAGCGGCCTGGCCCGCTGTGTGTGTTTTCGTGGCAGGGGCATCTATATTGTAACAGACATCAGTCCGGAAATCCAATGCAACTGTCATCCACGTCTCGCAAACAAAGACAATGTCCTGCTCCGAAATTGTGCTCGAAGCCGAAAAGTCCATCACAGTTGGATAGAGCCCAGCCACATTCCATGTCAGTATTGATACTGTCGGTAGTGGGTTAGGTATTAGGATGTGGCCTGTTTAAGAGTGGGGTGGAATGAGAGTGTAGCAATTGGGATGTGGTTGGCAGAGAGGCATGTGTTGGCGAGGTTGCCATTAGTTGTTGGTTTGGTGTTTGGGATGCATGATGGATAGGTAGATTAAGTTGGCGTGGTTTTCTGAATCTTTGTGGTGAAGGGATAAGGTTAGGATTGTCAGTTAGATGTTGTGTCTGGGTTTGAGTTTGAGTTGGAGGAGCGGGGGAAAGTGTCCATGTTGGTGGCAGAGAGATAAAGCTGTTGTGTAAGCTAACAGAGTATGAAATTCTATTGTGGATCAGTGTATTGCCAATAAGTTTAGGATGGGCACCGGTGGTTTTAAGATGTGAAAAGTGTAGTTGGAGAATCTTATGCTTTGCTATAGCAATACGAGATTAGCTACGCTCAACCACGAGTCTCTCCAGACCAGGTTTTGAATGCAGAGTAGAAAGATGGTTAATTAGTGTGGGCATGAAAGTATCAAAGTCGGGTCTATGTGAAAATTTGATAATGACAGGGTAGTTATAGCATCTAGAGGTGGCTCTACCTAATGGATGGACTGCCTCCAGGGGTAAAGATTTATGGTTAGGGATGTTCAGTATTTTAAAAAGCTCTCGCAGTGTTAAGTCCAGGTTTGACTTTATATATGCCTGTAATGCTTCCAGGGATTCCTTGATTAAATGGTCGGCAGGAATGGAGGTAGGAAGATGTTGATTTTGATGTGGTTGCGTTAAGCAGAGGTGAGGGGGGCGTGAGAGATATATCAGCACTTCGTTTTCTGAGTTCTATTAAGGTGATGGTAGTGGTCTACCAGTGATGGTGGTCGTGGCAATGGGTTACTGGGTATCAGTGCCTAGATTGGTGTTGAGTTTTGGTCGTGTGAGGTAGATCTGGGCTTCCTGGTTCTGCCTAAAGACGTGTCGGATATAGGCCCTAAGTTAGACTTTATTCCACCTATTGCTAAAAGCATAGCAATGCATATGTGTGAAAAAACAGTAATGGGGAAAGTTTCATATTGGTAATAATTAGATGTAGTTGGGGGTCAAAGGTCAAATTTTGGATACCAAGAATTGTGCTTGTGGCGATAACGAGAAGGTGAAAATAATATGTGAGCAATGTTTGTTAGTTGGACAGGAAAAGCAGGCATTACTAGCAGGGTTTAAGCTACTGCCAAGATCATCCGGGATTCCCAGCATCTGATCTTTATTGACAGGTTCCTCTGATGATCTATTTGCTTTGAAGTGCTGTTAACGTCTTGAACCATGCAAAAATAAAATATCCGTCTTAGTGGTGTCCTCTTTTAATGATTTTTCTGGAGGTGTTTATAGCTTAGTGCCAAGGTCAACCAGGAGAGCCATGTTCTCATCATAGCCCTATGTGCCCCATAGCATATCAATGCAACTTTTAGAAGGTGTTCGTTGGAGTCTACAGTGTTTGCATATGATCAAGAGGTTGCGAGGCATCTTGGTGTTGTTTGGTCTTCCCAGGTTACGATTAGCTGCCGTCCTGTAGCTGGATTGTTAACCTGTGGCGTCGATGTATGGTTTAATACACTGTTTAGAAGTGCTGCTTTCCGCAGGGGCCCTGATGATTTAATTAATGCCTGATAATGCTGCTCGACAGGTGCTCCATTCATATCTGTTCGTTTGGGATGATGATAATTTGTCTTTGGAGACAGCTTTATTAAACACTTTTTAATAACTGCCGTTTCGTTGTGTCTGCCATCCAGCTTTGTAAAAATAGTGTTTAATCCATTTAAGGTGGCTAGTGTTTTTCATGCCACCTGCTAGAATGATTATTTGGCCAATGTTGAAAAGTTTATTATACCTGAACTTTCTCTAATTGCTTACCCAAGTAACACTCAACATTGGGCGAATGTTGTGTAGTGGTTGGCACCATTGGCAAAGAGTTAACATTGGCATTGGCAACCATTGGCAAATGCTTAGCAATGTTATGTTGGCCCAACGTTGTCTGCCAACCAGCAGCCAATTGTTGGCACATGTATGTTGGCCTAACGTTGGCTCAACATCAGGTGGCAACCATTGGCAAAAGCTTAGCAATGTTATGTTGGCCCAACCTTAGCTTAACGTCGGGTGGCAACCATTGGCAAAAGCTTAGCAATGTTATGTTGGATCAACGTTGTCTGCCAACCAGTGGTAAATTGTTGTCACACGTATGTTGGCTCAACGTCGGGTGGCAACCGTTGGCAAAAGCTTAGCAAAGTAATGTTGGCCCAACGTTGTCTGCCAACCAGCAGCTAATTGTTTGCAAACGTATGTTGGCCCAACGTTGACTCAATGTCGGGTAAATGGTATTGTTGCAATGCTTTGTGTAATTACCCTATTTTATACTTCTCTATAGAAGCTAATACTGTTTTTAGTACACATACTTATTTTTATTTTGAAGAAAAAAACCCTTTCTTTCATGCATTACCTCTTCCTTACTTCCATCAAACTCTAGTTGACCCAATAGCTTTGAGGTAAGATGCTTGTTTGCCATGCCTATGGTCAGTGGTTTAAAACCCTCTTGCTGTTTGTATTTTTAAGCTATTTATTGTATTCATCTATGTATGCATGGTTAAAATGATGTGACGTCATTATTCATGGTTTTATAAATGATTTTATTAAAAATTTGAATATTTGAATTTACCGCCTAATTTGTAGAGACATTTATACATTGGCTGCCAATGTTGGCCTAACATTGGCCCTATATTTTTTAAAACATTCAGGATAACATAATTTAGTAGCTAATGTTGGCACAACATAAAAATGCCTCATGATGCAGTGTTTGCCTAACATGTAGGAATGATGTTGGGCCAATGTTGGCATGCCAACCTAATTATGTTGGCCCAATGTTAGCATGTCAACCTAATTATGTTGTCCCAATGTTGGCACAACATATAGGGCCAATGTTGGGCCAAAATGATTTGGTTGGTATGTCAGCATTGCCTCAACGTTTGCCCAACATTGGCCCTTTATGTTGGGCTAACATTACACAATGGAGCAATCATATGTAGGCCCATTGTTGGTTAACCAACATTGGGCTAATATCATCTGGTTGGCATAGTAACATTGAATTAACATTGGCCTAACATTGCTGTGTTACCTGGGTATGTTGGCAATCGGTCGATACCTGGAAAAGTCCGGATTTGTGGAATGAAAATCTTAGCGTGTCCAGGTTGACCAAGCATAGTCAAGGTTAAGTAATGAAGTTCTCTGATAGTTAAACAGTAAAGTTGATTTGGCTGGATAGGTCTTGGATTTGCTGCTGTTAAGGTTTGAAGTGGCTCCATAGGTGAAACATAGTTCCATGCTTACGTTGTGGGGGTTCCCCTTTGTATTTGTCGGCTTATTAGCATGGTAAGGCATGTCAGATATGGCTGATGTAACGTTGATGTATTCCAACACTTGTGGTCAATTTTTCCGGTCATTTTTCCCAAGAATGACTAGGTTAATTAACGCTAATATTACCACTAACCATATCGTCGAATGTAGTGGACTGCTAACCATACGTGCTGCCAAATAACCTGCACTGCAGGGCCAAATCAGGGTGCGTACACAAACTCGTATGTGCATTTTTCCAGGCCTTTCCGAGCCTTTCCGGGGTTAATTTCCGGCCTAAACCTCCGTAGAAATTCTTTATTTTTAAGCCGAGGAACTGAGCTGACTTGGTGGGTTAAAATGCTTATCAAACCCGGCTGAGATTGAGCCTTTTGTCTTAATAGACTTGAGAATCGCCGAAATTCTGGTTGAAAACTTCCAAAAATACACAAAAAAAAATTCCAAAATAACCGCACATCAGGAGCTGATTAGAGTCCGTTTGTACTGGTCAAGCCCTATGGTGGCAATCAGTGGTCAGGACCACTTGCTATCATACTAGCACTCTTTTTACTAGCATGTGTGCGGATGTTTTCAAGTAAGTCTTTATAAACACTCGAAGTTAGATTGCATTACGAATCCGTATTACCTGTTAGGGCATTTGGAATGACAAATCTGGGCCCTAAAAACCCTGCAAAAAATAAACTTAATATGTTAAATAGAAGCTGTTGGCCATAACTAAAGGTACGTTTGAAATCAAATGAAATGCTGCTTGCAGTGCCAGTTTTACTTTTATACTAAAAATAAATTTATTTTAAAAAAAAACTGATTTTATTCTGCAGTTTGGCCAAAATCTATGCAAAAATAACTTAAGAAAAACTAAAGGATAACGTAAGTTTTTTGCAACATTTTTCTTAAGTTTTTTTTGTAAACATTGTTTTTTTTTAAATAAATTATTTTTATTATATAAGTAAAACCGGCACTACAAGCAGCATTTCATTTGATTTCCAACGTACCTTTAGTTATGGCCAACAACTTCTATTAGTAAATTACTAACAGAAAATGATTACACATTTAACACATTTATTTATGACATTTTTACATTTCAATAATAAAAGTAAAACTTATACACTGTTTATCATTAATGACTAATTGCCTACTATTGTTTACTTTTTTCCATTCTGTTTATCTTATATCTAAAAATGCTGATAATGTCATTTCTGGACACACCATCTTTAGAAAATTTAGATAACACATGGGACAAAATGTCATTAACAAAATGTGAATAATAAATTTCCTTTTAAGGGCCTTGCGTTTTTATTCCTTTATTGGACATATGTCCCCAGCTTCTCTCTAAAAACAACCTTCAACAAGTCATTTATATACTTAGCAAATGACAATGTATTACAGCCAGATAAAATCGATTTCCTTAATTTAAGGCTGTCGCCAATTTGGACAAGCGGGTCATTGCTTTCAGAAACTGAAAACTTATCAATAACAATATTAACCACTGGTTCAGCAGCTAATTTTGTCTCCAAACGACTTTTCAGCTTTACCCTTCTTCGTTCTGAAAGAGTGAAATGGCCAGATTTGGAGGCCAAAGATGGCCGACCACAAAACTGTGACCACTTAACAATGCCACAAATAGAGAAGTTCTGGTTTATTAATTTTTATAGAATTAAATCACTTTCCTAATTCCTTCTTTCTTAGAACCCTTTTAATAATTAATAATTTATTTTCTCTTATCAGGTTCTTCAGGTACTGCCCTTCATCACCTCTTGCAATTTAAGTAACACCACATATTATAAATATAAATATGAATATAATCAATCTAGTTAATAAGGTTAAAATCCACAATGTCGCGAAAACCAAACAACAACATTCACGCATTTGTCTTTTTCAAATAAGTTCTTCAAATCTTCTGGAAGATCCTTTATCTTTTTTATCAGTACAACCGATACCTGCTCTTTTTCAAAGAAGTCAAGAAGCGCAAATGTGTATTCATTTTGGGTTGCCATAAAGAATTTATAACCGGTGAAAATATACATTATTAATATATGTACATGCTACAGTGCTTACATTAGTAACGTAAACACTTATTTCTTGCCAGGTGCTGCACCGAGAGCCAGGGCCAGGCGAAATGTAGGAGAGGGGGACATATGGTCCTTGTTTTAACCTTAGAAAAATTGCATTTGCACCAAATTAAATTTATGCTTTTAATAAGGAAAATTTGTATTTTCACCATAGAAAAATTCTGATTTTAACAAAGAGAACTTGAGTTTTTAACGTCGAAAAAATGGATTGTTAAGGTCGAAAAATTGCATTAAAAAATACATAGAAAATTTGTGTTTTTACTAATGAAACATTGCATTTTTAGTATAGGAAAATTGCGTTTTTCAGTTTTCATGACAATTTCAAAAGGTCATTATCAAAATTCCTTTCTTTTCACACATTGTGGCGGACCATGACCTTAAAAATCCTATGGTATTTTCCACCCTTCAATCCCCCCTCTCGATTGGCAGCTAGGCCTAGCTAAACTCGAACATGTAAACAAAAAAACATACTGGAAAAACATACTTTAATTGTTTGCTAATTAATTGCATTGACTGTCTGTCATATATTAGCCATGTATGTGCCTCATTACTACCCGTGTACTGACATGTATAATTAAACGTACATAAACGTACCTGTTTACATATAGTAAATGTGTATTATGTTGTTTACATAGTAATAAGGTATGTACAATGTTTACATATATGTATACAAAGTCACACGACTCACAAGGGATCTCGTACCCAATTTGACACCGGGATGTGGGAGGTAAGGTATTTTTAAGGGAGGGAAGAAAAGATTTAACCGTGTTTCTACTTATGGAGGCAATTTTCCATTGAATTTACTAATCACAAAGTTAATTTTATGCATGAAGCCTTTCTTAAAAGGCATGGATATGTAATGGGGGGGAGGCGACCGCCTCATTGTCACTTCTTGTCCTAGGATGAATAAGATCATTTTTGATTTTGAAGATGAATTCCAGAGAGTAGTTGTTACGTTTTAAAATTTAGATATTTTCATCCAGGCAGTCTTCTCTCCAACCCCTTATGGCTATTCCTCTGCATAGTAAAACTGAACCTGATATTAAAAAAACACCCTCGTTTTGGTCTCCCTGTCAAAATTATCTCCATCATACATTGTTGCACCTTACATTGCCCCCTGTTTTTTTATGGCGCCCACCTCCGATGTCTTTTCATCTTCCACAACCCCCTAAGCCACCCCCGACCCACACACCAATCAGTCTTCATTATACACCCGCCTCACGTGCTGCTAATAACGGACTGGCCACGCCCCAGCTTATGGTTATGCCTCCGAGTCATTTTCCGGATGTGTATGTCAATAATTGTCCAATAGAGGGCGTCACAATCAATCATGTTGGTCACATGGTTACCTGGCCAAACCTCCCCATGCCATGGTGATAGACTGTCCCAGATTTTCATTTTTTTATTTTGTTGTGGTGGTTCCATTTGCTTGTTTGCTTGTGACCAGTCATGGCTTTGCTCTCCATTATGGATTCCTTACATGTTGGTGAGTGCCACGCCCTATTAAAAATGCTGGTTGCTTTTGTTTGCTTGTGACATGTTTTTGGTTGTTTCTTTGGTGTTTTAGCATTATGCCTACAGTAATATTTAATAATTATGAATATTTTTGGTTGCATCTTTTATGCTTCCCTTTAAGATGTTGGCTGACTGTTTTGGGATTCGCGTTACTCTATGCATTGCCATGATTTCTTGATGTCCTTGACGGTTTTTATGCAAGTATTTTTTATGTACTTATTTTTCCTCTTTTCTTATGGTATTTGATAAATTTTACTCCTTTAAATTGATTTATCTTTTGACTGTTTAATGTATTAGTGTGCTGGTGTTTTTGCTGCCCTTTGGTCGGTGATTGTTCTTATGAAAATTTTTTGAGCTTTTGGATAACTATTTGTCTTAAAATTGTTAATCACGTGTTAGGTGCAATTTTTGTGAGAATAGGGTTACAGTTTTTTTATGTAATTTGGGTTCTGTTGTACCCGGTTTTTGACCTTGCTTCTTCCTGTATTCACAGTTTGTTTCTTTGGCCTAATAAAGTCCGGCGTACGGACGAAACGTAGCCTGCGTAAAGGTGTATGCCTGTATTAAAGGTTTATCTTTTAATGAACCACATCTCTTCTCTTTATATCATTGTGGGAATTAGTTGATTTTTTAAAAGATTTCCTTAAATGAACCATTAAAGGAATGTCAGTAAAAGGAAAGTTTCTGGAAGAGAACATATTGTGCATCACAGATCAGATAAAGCCAATTCAACATTGTCAGAGGCTTTACTAGTCCTGCATGTCCTTTTAAAAATCTGGCAAAAGCTAAAACAGATAAGAATGGTTCAATACAGCACATATATTATAGAAAGGAGTCGATATAATTTTTATCATGCTATGCTAACTACCTTGTATTTACGTCGAAATAAAAGGTAACTAACTTAATGCCTATCAACATAGGCCAGATTTTTCTTTTTGATGGGCTTTGTGCATGGAGTCGGTGGTCAAGACCATTTTTAAAACTAACTACACGTTCCCTTATTGTATCAGCAGCTGGCCAACCAAGTTTAAAACATTCGTTTAACTGAACAAGAGATGCCAAATAGTAATACAATTAGTAACAAGGTCAACAGCTGAATTAAGAAATGAATCAAATGATGACATTGAATTTTAAGGAAAGATTTTAAGTACGTTTTTGAAACAAACCTACCTCTTTTTGATAAAGTTTGCTCATTTATCGCCTCCTTTTCAACCTAGCCCTTCCAGTGAACTCCCAAGTAGCAATTTGAAAAAAATGACCAAAAAAGGACGTCATCTTACTGACCAAAAACTGACGAACTTAAAATGACCATAAAAAGACCTAAAAAGGATGTCATTTTACTAACCGAAAAATGACCAACTAAAAGACCAAAAAATAAGCAAAAAATGACGTCATTTTTATGATCAAAAAATGACCAACTAAACTTTGTCAAAAAATTTATAAACTGCCAAAATTAAGTGAAGGGAATGATCAGGGCTCTAAAAATTTGGAACATGCCTAGGGCCGACCATAAAGGGGCGCAAGCTTAAGTTTAAGCTGTTTAAGCATAAATAAGTTTAATTGAGCAGGGCCCGATATATAGCTTTAAAAAATGTCTAAGGGCAGCCAAAAAGGGAAGCTAGCTTAAAGTATTGCTATTTAAGCTTAATAAAGCCTAAATAAAGGCCCCTTCACATTTGAACGTTATGCTATGCTATGTATATGCTATGTCGTTTTGACGTCACTAGCAGACGATTTC
>JAQGBW010002583.1:0-19252 GCA_034698625.1 Julus scanicus
AGAATTTTTTCTGCAGAAAAAGGTCTCAAATCTCTGCAGAATTCCACATGATTTTCTGCAGAATTTTTTCTGCAGAAACTTTTTCATATGGGAACTTCCTGGGCACCATAAGAATGTGAACTAAGCTTTTCTACAAAAGGAATCTTCGTAGATATCTTGTTAAATGTTGAATATTTTAAAAATTAAAATGTAGGAATTTTCAAATAGTTTGAGGAGAACATCACTGCATTTTCAAGGATGTCTTAAAATAATGCACCTAACACACTTTTCTCTAGCACATATCCATTGTACAATGTGCAAAACCCTGTTCATTGGTTATCAGGCTCCATCTTAAGCAACGATGCGGTGTAGTCGTTGCACTTCAAACGCTGTGATCTATCATATCATTAATATAAAATTATATATATATATATATATATGTAAATGTGTGTCAGTTTTATTAAATGTGTGCGTTTTTAAAGCAAGTTCCTGGGCCATTTGAAGGTCTATAACACTGATCCTATCTTGGCTTTTAGTCTTCTTATGTCAATTTATGGGGGATCTCTTTTACCAACTCCAAATTTCTCATCTACAATGAATCGTCTCATGCCATGTTCCTATATTATTCAGCACATTTCCCAACACCTCTCCTGCCCTTTCCTACCGGTGGATTGGATGGTACCGCAGAAGAATCATGCTTACGTGATTTTGGTGCTAACGTATGGCTGTGGATTATCACATTTCCCTTGTGCCTAGAAGAGCTACTAAACTTATCAATACCTTCCTTCCTTCCTACAATTCATTAGTTTGTTCCTTCAATCTTCCCTACCTACCATCAATCCAAACAAACCAAATTAGCATGACTCAGACATTTACCCATGTGGCTTTTTAATTATTATTTAAATTAAGACAATTTCATACCTGGGAAACGACTTTTTGTCTTTATGCAAATTCATTCTTACGACTTGATATAAAAGTAATCCTTGAAATAAAAAGTTGTGAATATATATTTAAATTAAATTTAAAATAATCTCAAATTAATTTACTGCAGACTTTGCTAACTTTCAGGTTGCATTCTCGTATTATTTTAAAACAAATTTTTGGCATTTTTGACATAAGAAATAAAGCTTTTTGGGGCTATTTGTAAGATCTTTTTGCATATGGTTAGGTACGAAATGGTGTTAATTCGCATTCCCAAACTTTGCTTATATGGTCAAATTTTCTTTTTAATATTTCATCTTATTTGCAGCTATTTTCTGGTGAACAAATTGGTTGTGTATTCATTGCATGTTTCTTTGGGGCATTTTTTATTATTTTGGCTTATTATTGCATGGTTCCACTTGTTTTTTCTGTTATCGTCAATGTAGGCGTCCAGAAGCACAAGCAGTCTGATAAAGCGGTTTAATCTTGGAAGAGATTCGAGCATCTTGAGAAGTACCAATTGGACTCTGAAGAAGAAAAAGCAAGCTTCGCCCCCTGCCAGTTAACGGATTAAAACAACCAAAGCTCATGGTTGGAAGCATGGTCGTAGCATTGTTACTGTTTTTATACATCAGCTGAATTCCATGTAACATTACTCACTCTCTTCTGCCTGTTTGCCAAACAACAGTTTTTATATTAAATCGGATTTTTTCCATTGCATTCACGCCTATTTCTACCTGTGAAAATCGTACATATATACAGAAATGATTAGGTTTCTAAAAATATCCAGTGAAATATCTCTACTCAAATGATGTGGAATTTTAAACCTCTTGTTATTTCACGCATTCTTGAGAATTATTTAAATGGTGCTGGACTTTTTAGTGTAAACCGTTTCTGTAATTTTAGCATTTTAAAATGAAACAAAAGCCCTTAATTGACAGTACATTTTAATTGGATCTGTACTTTATTAGAAACTTTGCAAAGTTGTTTGGTTATCTTTGAAGCTTTTAAAAAAATAATCAACATTAATGATTATATAAGATTTTCATAAAAATTATGATTTATAAGGAATGATGGTAGAAGGTAAATTTCAATCATACAAGTAATGAGAGGGATTATCATATAAGCCCAAATTAATAATTAGTCAAACTCAAAATTGAAAAAAATTGTGCTAATTTCTAAAAAGGTAAAGAATAGGGAAAAATAATGTTTTACTTTTAGGAAACATTGCGCTGGATTATTACATAAACTCTACATTTTGCTCAACTATTATATTTCGGCCTAGTGCACATATTTTTATTGCAGTGAATCAGTTTTTGTTTGACCATATTGTTCGAAAAGTAATTTTTATAAAAAAAAAAGTATTTTTTTAGTTCTCCTTATGGTGAGAGTTGCATGTTGAGAAGGTAGCTTCTTTTTTATACAATAAGAAATGACACTGTTTTCAATATTTCGAGTCTGGGGAAATGTAAAAATAATCTTAATTGAATTATTTTAAGTTGTCTACCTTTTGTAAATACTGTACATGATATTCCTTTGCTTGAACAAATTATTATATATCATATTAATTGAAAATAGTTCCTCGTTGAAAGGTTTATGGTAATATTTGGTGTTGAATATGTTCTGTAAAATGTTCATCTTTTCTATGATTTGTGGGTTTTTCAAATGTTAAAACTGTGTGATCTGACGGTTTGGGGCTGCTGATAAAATTTGAAAATTTGAAGTCCTGAAGCTGTATGGCTAATGAAATTCATATATTGAGGCAGAATGGATTTAACGTATTATTTTGATATTACTCGTCTTTTTTTGGGCTATTTGTATGATATTTTAGATTTAAAATATTTTCGTTGTCTAGCTGGTTTGACTTGTCCAAACAGTGTATGGATTTATTATTTGAAATATATAATTATTCAAATGAAATTGTTGTGCTCTTTCACTTGATCAAGTAGCCTCTCTGATCCATTTGATATTCGGTTGATTGTTATTTCTTACAAGTTTGCATAATTTTCAATTATATTAGTTTTTAAAGTTTCAATCACTGAAGCTTAATTTTTTTTAAAGTTGATTATGGCCCCAAAAAAGTGTACAAACGTGATGTATAAATCATTGTTTTCTGGAATGATTATGTATTATTTGCTATGCTTACTGGATTTAGATCAATGGTCTTGGATATCTTAAAGCGTTCCATACTATTGGCTTATCATGGTAATAGGCATGGCACATTCCATCCATGGTCTATAGTTTGACTTCATTTCATATGGGTCATGAAAGATGGCGACGTAAAAAGCGAAAGGGTGCCCAAGACCATTGGAAAAAAGCAGGTTTTGTATATACATATTTGAACATGAGCTTTCGTTTACTTTAGTTTTATTTATTTTATTAATATTGTACGTGAAATAAACGTCTGTTTACTTATATAATTTTGTGAATGTTAATGAACTTAATTATTTCAAAACTCCGAGGTGTTTTGGGTCAAAGGATTTCAGCTGATTCCAAATAATTCTAACAAAAGGGAAGGTTTGGTAAGTAAAATAATTTCTCTATCCCGGCCTTTTGCTTATTATTACTTTTTAAAAATGTTGACTATAGTTTTCAATTACAGATGAGAACCCTGAATAAACAATGAGGTTATTAATGGTTATAAATACAGTGCAACCTCGGTTTACGAACAAAGCGGTCAACGAACACCATTTGTTGTTTCGCTTCACAAATGATGCTTCAGCTCACGAACATATTTCTCTGGACCACCAATCAAAGGTCCGAGATTCTGCAGTTGTTTTACTATAGTTCCAGCAGAACATCTTTGTTGCGGGTAAGTTTTACTAAATACAAGAAACATAAAAAATGTTTTATAACTTCTAAGGGTTTTTGTTTTTGATTCGGATCACGAACTTTTCGGTTCATGAACAGGGTCAAGGAACGGATTAAGTTCGTTAACCGAGGTTCTGCTGTAATGAAACAATGGCGTGCATACTCATATACATTTATTTCCTTTATTGTTCATTTTGTTTATCTTAAAAGTGGGCGCGTTACCAGCAGGTGAAAGTGGTTCCTATGACACCTGTATCGTTTATTGTAATTTGCAGATGCCTTTCCCCCCAATATTCTTACCTTACCTACTATACCGCAATTCCTTTACGTGGCCCATATCAGTGGTCGTTTTCCTGTCATTTATTGTCACCTGCTGCTTTTTTCAAAATAATTATTTTATAAATTAGATTTTTTGGAATATTAATAAAAATACGTTTATATTGTCTGGCTAGAAGACATGTAAAACTGTTGTTTGTGGTTTAAAGCATGCAAATTCAAATTTATAACTCAATTGTTCTAGGTGAAAAACAATCAGAAAATCAAAATTGCTGTCTCTCTATAAATAAACCTAATAATATTCAAATTTACAAATAATATTTCATAAAATAAATTATGGAATAATTCATTAAAATAGGCGACGTATGTAGTTTTCAATTTAGAGGGATCACAACCCTATCCTTTTCAATGGGTTGGGTTTGCGAAGATTCTCACAGTTGAATGAGGGAGGTTTGGGTGGGGGTGAGAACTGTTTTTGGTGGCTTGATGGATCAGCAAGGGCCTCCGCTTGTTGTTTTTCACTTTGAAATGGTAGATTTTTTTAAAAATTAATTTACAAGTATGAAAAATGTCCGTTATTTTGCACACGCTGCCAGCAGGTGGCAGCGCATGAGATAGGCAAGTTGTGAGTGCAAAAATTCAAATAATAATTTAATTTTTAAAAATCTACTATTTTAAAATGAAAAATGACACGCGAAGCCCCTTGCTGATTTGTTAAGTTATTTAAACAATTTTTATTTTTATTTAATCTTTTTTTGTTTGACTGTGCAAATTTACCCAAACAGTGTATGGATTATTGTATGGATACGAAAGGGATAGGGATGTAATCCCCCTTAAATTCACATGCATTTTTTACAAAAATTAATTATTGGGAGGAGTAATAAAAAAGTTCTAGTTTAAGATCACCAACATGAGTTCGTTTCATTTTTTTTTCTCTTAATTTGAATTTTAAAATAAATTTTGATTAACATTTGAATAATGAAATAGTATAATCGTTGAAGGGAGGGAAAATATGACTGGTGTTCACAAATTTTAATACTGCCGATAATGTTATTTAATGATCCTCTTGAAATGCCATTAAATAAGATTTTCATCAGGGCGGCTCGTAGCGCCCCTGGCGGCATTGCTGTTTTCAGCTTCAAAAAATCGGGCCAGATGCGCAAATTGAAATAAGCTCTTCAAAAAGCAGGCGAACATTTGAGGAAAAGTCAGTAGTGTACGTGAGGAAGTCGAAGGGAGAGCAGTGTGTTTTTACTGCCTGGAATTTGTGGTAATTGCACGTCAAATCCTTGTAAATTATATAAGTGTCACTCGTCGTTATCGAATGTATGTTGTGTAGTCACCTCGCCTCGTTCCTACGTCGATATTTACTTCATGCATCACGGTGTGTTCATTCGTAGTCTACAGAGTTGTTTTGGATTTGCACCTTTGTTTTAATACTTCGTGATCGAAATAGGTGTTTTTGTGATATATCTTATGAAACGTGGCTGAATTTCCTGGAAACTCGCGAGAATATATCTTTTTGTTGTTTTGTTCGGTTGAAAGAAAAAGTCAATTAAGGTGAGTGCTAACTATAATTTGCGTACGATTTGATAGGCCAAGATGCAATGCTGGGTGTATGGGACAAGATCCATGTTATAGTATTAGTTTTTCATTTTTATCAGAAATACGAAAAGTATTATTTGGACATACACCGCGCTTTTGTTACCTGTCCTAGTTTCGTTATTGAATACGCCTATAGTTTCCACGTTGTTATTGTTTACTTAAATTAAATACGAATTATATCTTGACTGAATTCTCAATACAGCAAATGACGTTTTATGTTGCTAACAACGCATTGAGGCTAATAATCGAAACAGTTTATATTCATCGTATATTTTTATTATTATAAGACTTTGTTTTGGATAATGATCTTTTTCCAATATACAGCATTAATGTGGGCATCGTATGGAATGGATTACAGTAATTAGCATTTTTAGAGTTTCTTCCAAGTCCATTTTGGTGGTTTCAGCTTCAATTGCTATTCTCGTGCGTCGTCCTTCGATATGGGAATAGCTTCTTGGTAATATATTTGACTAATATACACATAACTCGTATCACTGATAAGGTTTGAAATGGTACGCGGTATATGTGATCGTTGATACGATTAGTTATCACATTTCCTGAAAACCAAAACCTGCGCTCAAACTCCTGGACAAAAGAATGAGGTAGATACCAATGTTTGTATCGTTTTTTTTTTTACGGTTTCAATGAAAACATTGTGTGCTTGTTTTGCAAGCCTGTCATTTCACGATGGTGTATTTGGAAAGATAATACAGTATGTGCAATTGGTGTTTATAAATCTGATCCTAGATTTTTGAAACAGCTTGTAAAAAAAATCATTTCATGCCTAAATTGACCGGAGTTCACTGATAAAAAAAACACGAATGAACTTTGTTTCATCAGTTGACGAAATATTAATTTCTCCGAATATGACATAAATTCAGTGTCTATAATTTAATGTAATAACTCGAGCTACAACCAGTGTCGTGCCCAAGCAGTAGATGTTATGTTCGGAATGTAAAGCTTATGTGATGGACAGAAATTTGGTATCCAAATATCTTCTCCAACCTTCTGATAAGGGTTGATCCATAAATTATGTCACACTTTTTTTGCATCTTTTTAAACACACCCCCACCCCTTTGTCACAATTGTCACAAATTTTACTACACCCCATCCGTAATTATGTCACAACACGTCGACCTTTCTCCCCCCTCCCAATTATTTTTTAATAATTCTATATTCTTTTCTAATTTTATCGGGAAGAAAATTTTAAGTCACTACAGGACCCAATCTTTTTTCCCGACTGCTATTCATAATTTCAAATGTTAAAAGATAAAAAAATAAATTTACCGCATATTTTTTATTTTTGAAATAAATATTGGTTGTGTGATGTCACATTACCGAACCCCCCCCCCCCACCCTTTGGTCACAATTGTCACAAAAACCAAATAACCCACCCACCCCCCTAGGTGTGACATAATTTTTGAACGGTCCCTAAGTCGAATAACTGCAAACGTTTAAGGTTTTATCTTTTTTTCTGATCCTCTATATCTCTACTTTCGACGCACCCTGTATTCCAACTAATTGCTTTGTTGATTTGTTAATTATTTTGTCTGTTTTCTGACCAAGGCCGACCAGCTTTTTTTAACTGGCAGTTTATGATGCAGGGGAATGGCCCCATATACGCGCTGATAGTCATCTTAACTACGTGCACTCGAAACGGGTTTGACGTCAATAAAAGGTTGCATTGCATGCAGAGAGTTTTACTTGTTTTTCTCCGGTTCCTGGGCGTTTAAAGTTGGCTTACGTTGCGGAGGCTCGTTCGGACTGCAAGAGGCTCCTCATGGGAGGAGAAAGTGAGGGAGTTTGGCGAGTGGCACAAACAACTAGACCATCGTGTCTGTCCTCGAAGAAATGTGCTGATGGAAACTCCCTGCTGTTGATGTTGTTTTTAGCCGTCGTCCCTCGTCGTTGAACAGATAACCACCGATTGAAAACAACAAGCCCACCAGCTGCCTTCATCATTCAGTTTGCGTGTCTAGCTTCCCCAAAATACACCATTTTATTTTCTATTTCTAATATTTTGTCGGTAATACAGACTCGTATCATTTAAGCCAACCTGATCTTTAATACAATAGAGGAGGTCTACATTACTTTTAGCACCCTCTGTGGTAGTTTAGGGTCTTTCCTGGGGAGAAAGGCCCAAAAACGTGTCATAGTTACGCGTGTTTTTTTTCGCTCCTCCTCAAAAGGGTTTTCAAACATTATGAAGTGGAATTACTGTGTTCCATGTTGTAAAAACAACTTTAGGAACGTCAATTCCAAGATTTCATATCACAGGATCCCTAAAAACTCCAATATAAAGCTGGGTATCTACCAAACGAAACATTAGAAAAACATAAACATACAAACATTGATGTGTCCAGAAGTGTTTGCCAACATGTGTGGAAAACCTCCGTTTTTTCCCCACATTTCGATGTTTCTCGATGTTTCGTAGCGATCGCTTGAAAGTCGGTCTGGATCAAAGGAAAAAATGTTTCTCAAATGTTTCGTGACGTAGTTGATGACGTAGAGCATTGAACCATGGGGTTTTCTTTTGAAATCTGCCAAAGCTCCGCCTTGTTTCGCGAAATGTGTAATAGGTGCGTACACTCGTGTTTTTTTTGGTCTTTTTCCCCACAATTTGCCAAACATGTTGAAAACATTGTTTTAGTGTTTTTTTGTTTATGTTTTTTGTGTATGTTTATGTTTCTTTAATGTTTCGTTTGGTGGATACCCACCTTAAGAAAGAAATTTATGACATGTATGGAAGTAAAACACCTGTTGACATTCAAATAAAACGCCGTTTTGTTTTAAATAAAATGGTTTACACGTGGCCTACACGTTCTCAACGTGGAATTTCCAATCTCAAATTTCAAAAACGTACGTTAAATTTCCCAAATATCACAAAAATCCGTTCCTAAATGAGCAAAATCAATGGAAAAGGCTATATGGACGACGCTGGGCTGTCCCCCCAGCAAATTTGGCCACTAGAGGCGCTCATGCATGACACATGCGCCGTTTTGTAATGTAGACCTCTATTCAAATTTATTACCCCACAGTCAGCATAAATACAAAAGGTTACATATATAGGGTATATGTACAAACACAAGTACAAGTTGTAGTCATTCTTGGGCCATGGACCTTTATTGCAGAACAGAATTTCCATAAGCTTGGGATCGTCCTTAAATTGTGAGAGAATTCCACCTGCAAACTGCATTGGGAAGAAAGACTTGAAGTATGGGACCCAATGAGCTCGAATGTCCATCAAGGGGTTGTGTTGGCAGGTGCGACTACCTTGCCAATTACATATTAAAATTGCCTCTCAGGCTTGAGTTGAGTGGTACAAAGAAACTCATGACTAGAGCCTCAAACCTTGTTCTCAGAGAGTTCCACCCTAGAGTTTGGAGCATCCGAGATACACATCTCAGATTCTCACTGGGAAAGCTTAAGCAAAATTTCAACGCCATCTATGATGCATTTTCGGAAAAAAGTGCAGTTTTACAAGAAATATAATCTTATACGGTGTTTCCTGGCCAATGCCAAGGCAACTGAGTTCCGGGGAACGATTAAATGGATTTTGCATCTGATGTACCTACTACGCATCAATTTAATGCACAAACTGATGTATCATTTTCTAAATTGCTATTACTAATACATGACAACGCAATTCAGTTATGATCATGTTAAAGAAATGTGTAATAGAGAACTGTTATCAACTGTTTTGTTATTGAAATATCGCTTACCTATAAAAAATATCTATTATGGGCTGTATATTTAGATGATTTGATACTCGATGGCGTGTGTAATAGGATATTGCATGGTATAAAATGGTGAAAAATTTACATCAATGCATTACTTACTAATTATAAACAGTGTAAATATACAAAATTAAATGCAGTCTGTTATACGTTACATGTCCAACATTAACGTTCGATTACTAGTGTTTTTCAACCTTTTTTAACTCATGGCACACAAAATAGTGCTTCAAATTCTCGTGGCACACTAAATTAGGGAGGCAAAATTTTCAATATTGAGAAGTTACTTTTTTGATAAAATCAATCTGCTCAGATAAACTTTAAAAATAGCTTAATAAATCAGCATAGTGCTGATTGTGTCATTTTTCACTTTAAAATAGTAGATTTTTAAAAAAATAATATGCAGGTTTGAAAAATGTTCGGTCAGTTGCATGAGATATATACAAGTTGTGAGTGCAAACATTCAAATAATAATTTAGTGAATATTAATTTTAAAAAATGTACTATTTTGAAGTGAAAAAATGTCACGATCAGCACCTTGCTGATTTATTAAGCTATTTTAAGTAATTTTTATTTTTATTTAATCTTTTTATATTTGACTGTAAATATCTTTGAAAATTTGACCCATTGAAAAGGATAGGGTTGTAATCCCTCTTAATTGCCTTTGGACCTTACCCTGTCTTATCAAATTAGTGAACATCTGGTAAAAATTGAGTTTCTTCAAATTGCTTAGGGCGTGTTTATAAGAGGCTTCTTTTGTGGTTATAATTGGTACTTACAGCTATAAAATTTTCAATTTGGAACTTTTAACAAGTACTTGATAACCATAAGTAGCCGTTAAGCATCTCTTCGATGCTCATTGTACTTTGCATTTTAGTTGTATTGGGGGAAAACAAGTTTGTGAAATCTATCGATATATTCGCAACCATGGTGATGTATTGTTAGTCAATTGCTATATTGACTAGAGGCATACAAAACACACATACCATGTTGGGTAAATATTTTCGTGCAGTTTGAAACATTTTTGCATAAACAACGGTGCAATTATTCTGTCAGCAATATGATGCATAGCTGTTGTTGTTTTGGTCTAAAAAGGCGCTCAAGTTGCATGGGCCTACTTGTTTATTTTTTAGGTCATCCACGTTGGCTTTTTATGTTACGGTCTTGCACATTTTCAAAAGGTTAGATATGTGTACGCTCTGTTTTACAGGGAATCGTGTTTCACATTTTTACCAGTCATTTTTTTTTTTTTTTTTTTTTTTTTTTCTTGGGATGATGAAAAATACCTAGAAGGAAAATTGAACTGGTTTGTTGTTTACGTCTAGAGAGACTCGGGCAAGTCTGCCCTATCTGTTAAAGGGAATGGGAGGAAGGGAGGGGAAGTAATTGCACTGGGAAAAATAAAAACAAAACTCCCGTCCATTATCCCATCGTAATCCTGCAATCAATATCCTGGTATAAAAAGCATAGATGTGGCGTTCTATCTGTTTTTTTAATGCCATGACTTATTAGGAATTAAGTCAAAATACAAACGAGACGGTCTATTTTTGGATGGCGCGTTTGCAAAAATAAGCACCTGAAATAAGCCACCTTGGCCTCTGAATAATTAATGGCCTCTTGGCTAGTAGGTCTAGGAACTTGTCTCGGACCCCTTCTTGACTTTTTTTTGGCTGCTGTTTTGAAGTACCAACCCTGGTATTTACAAAAACAAGCATGACAGGTCACGATCATCTGTTTTCGGCGAAAAACAGGCAGCCATATTTGTTTGTGAAATTTGAAAGACAATATGGGAGGGAGGGGTCAATTCTCCAATGCGTCTAGGAGGCGGTTTTTCCTCAAAATAACCTCATGTAAAATGCAAAAACAGGAACAAAAATAGTCAGGCTTTTTTTTTTTACTAGAGGATTCACCCTGCCCTACAGCTGCGTTAAAAGACAAACAAGTAGATAATTCATTGACGTCCATTTTCGTAAACATTAACCCTAATCGCAATTAAAGTAGTCTATACTGTACAGAGAAGGATGTTTTTGTTAAATTAACAATAAATGAGAATGTGCTGCACCTGCAATTGAACAACCATCAAGGGCCATTCAAAAAGGACGTTCTCAAGAGGGAGAGGGTCTGCTGACATGGGGAGGGGGAAGCTAATATTTTTCAATATTTGGATTGTTCAATTAAGTTTTAGAGGTCAGTGAAAGAGAAATTGGACATCAGAAGAAATAATGCCCGCTTTCCCAAAAATGTTTTTAAACCTCGGAAAAGTCGGGAATTATGCCTACCTTTCGGGAACGTCCTTTTTGAATGGCCCCTTATTTACTATAGACAGTGATGTATGTCGCCAATAATTGGTTTGCTCTGACATTATTGATACGTTGATACCATATGAGTGCATGTTCTGCCACATTTCCCGACAAGATCATTCAAGCTAACTTTGTCAACTTTCAAACAAATTAAATTTAATATTTCGTTTTTAATTGCCTTTCAGTATTTGTTTTGGAATCCATTTTTTATTCTATTTAAATAGAAATAAAAAATAATCAGCTGGAAATCGTCCATGTAAATTTTGTCAGCGCTCTGCAATGATTGATTGAAATAGAAATGCATATGTTGCAAGCATGCTTACTCGTTTACTCATTTGCAATCATCAAGGGTATATGTGTAATGATCGATGATATGTTTGCCCAATTTTCATTTTTTTTTGTATAGGCCACTGGTTTTTTTGTTGGCTTTTATGAAATTTATTTAGAGCGAGGAGTTCCCAATTAAGCATCTATGCCATACCCCTTAATGATTTTTCAGTATGGTTATGAAGCCTTGTTGTGCTTGTAAAGGCAAAACTCGACACACTGCTTTCTTGTTGTCAACATGCTTGTTTTTGCATCGATCTTTCTGTCCTCAATTGCTCCTCGAAGTTAGGATATTATGCAGCAGTGTTTCACGTGATGTTGTAATTTTGTCTGCATGACATGTACTGTGAAGTAAGTTATAATTCACAATGATTGCATTGTAGATTTGAATGACATGTTCAAGAAATTTCTTATAAAATCATGCTCAACGAAGCTGCATTTAGATAAGAAATGGATCCTTTAAATCACAAAACGAATATTTTTAAACTGTCTCTATGAATCGTGGAGTGTTAGCATGTGCAACTAATTTATCACATTGCTTATAAAGATTCCTTTCATGTTTTAGGTATCCATCTGTGGAGGATATGGCCATAAATTCCTGCAATATGTGACATCCATGTCGTCTAACGTGCAAATTAAGTTCCACTGTAGCTGCCTTAAGTCATAATTTATTTGAATATTTTACTACGAGTGCCAAATTCTGACCTGCAGAATTAAAACATGCCACCATCATCTGGTGAACTATGGGGCCATCACTTGATGCCCTCGACCATCTGCGTAGATTGCCTTTTACCCACTGCAGTGGTCGTACCTCTTAATTGCGTCAGAGATTGGAGCCTGACAACAATTAAAGGTAAGGTTTGGGGAACATTTGTAGTTGTTGGAAGCAGGAACACTAGTTCCATGACTGTTAGTATCATTTATTATTTATTTACAGCATGTACCAATCTTATCAAAATTACGTTATCAAAATAATTTTTTTTTCTTCATTTTCTACAGAAAACCTGTGGCTAGAGGCCAAAAAGTATCCACTGTTCAAGCATTTGGCTGAACCATCCACCTATATTTTCGTTAGCATCACAAAAGATGCAGAACGGGAAGAATTCTACGATGAGACCAGGCGCTTGTGTGACTTGCGCTTGTTTCAGCCAATCCTCAAAGTCATCGAACCGGAAGGCAACAAGGAAGAGAAGATGCTCACTTATGAAATTGGAATTGCTATCGGAATGCCAGTCCACGAGTTCGACGATATGAAAGACCCGGAAGTCATCGAATTCCGCCGCAACATTCTTCAGGTCTGCCGGGAAGCCTCTGAACGCAGACAGATCAAAGGTGAAGACAGTCAAGCGCTTTACATGTATCCTCCCGAGGTGGAGAGCTCGAAAGAACTTCCACGAAATTTAGAAAGAAAGCTCACCGAAGGTAAATGTTACAGGCCAAATAAGCAGCTCTGATTTTTTAAAAAAAAAAAAAAAAAAAAAAACGCACGAGTAACGTTAACATTCAGGGTAATTGTTATTTAGGGGAAATCATAGTTTGCGTTTGGGTCCTTGCCGAGTCAGACCAGAACCAGAAGCAGAAATACACGTTGAAAGTTTCCCAGTATGCCCACCCAGACCATATTGTCGCTCAAGCCATTGCCAAATCATGCAAAGCCAAGAAAATGACCATTGAAGCGCAGCAACGCTGCATTCAAGAGCACATAACAAACTTCTTACTTAAAGTCTGCGGAACAGAAGAATATCTTTTATCACCAGGTTATCCTATCAGTCAGTACAAGGTTTGTCATAGTTCCATATGGCTGGACATACTAGATGGGAGGGATTTTTGTCCCGATATTGCTGTATAATTTAGTATTTTTTTTACATCCAACAGTATATCCGATCATGCATTGCCAAAGGGAGCATCCCCCAATTGATGTTGATGTCTAAGTCCGGCGTCTATAGCTCCATTCCAAGTACCAATTTTCAGCTTCCCTCATTTCTAAGACGAGGCCCGCCTCAGCATAATCCTCAACCCACAATGACTTTATGGAGGGTCGACACCATGCTAAGGATCAACATCCTGTCAGCCACTTATGTCAATGTTAAGGAAGTTGACAGGGTAAGCTTTGAAAGCGGTTTAAAAGCATTTTGAAATATCTTCTTGCGCCACATGTGCATTATTTTAATTTTGTTGTTTGTTTGTCGGTTAGATCTACGTCAAAGCAGGCATATATCACGGGACGGAACCCTTGTGCGAAATACGGGATACCACACAAGTGATGTTTTCTAACCCCAAGTGGAACGAGTGGCTGAATTACGACATGTACATTCCAGACATCCCTCATAACGCACGGCTTTGCGTATCCATATGTTCGGTGTCTAAGCGCAAGCGACGTGAGGTACGTATTTTGCTCTAATTCTAGTGCAACCTGAATTTCAAAGGGCTTCTATACGCAAGAAATACATTATTATTTAGGAGGGGGATGCTCTATACATGGGTTCCCCAAATTTGATGTTTTTATCGAAATTGGTTGAGGTATGCTTGTAGGTTGAAATCTAAACTTTGCAACATGATGCACCAGATATGTTACCTCATGTATCCTTCTTTACATATTCACCTGACCGTATTTATCGTTTTCCACCTAGGAACACTGTGCTTTGGCTTGGGGAAATATCAATTTGTTTGACTATCGGCATCGACTGCTCAGCGACAAATTCAGCCTTCACCTGTGGCCAATTCCTAAGGGCATGGACGACTTGCTCAACCCCCTGGGAATAACTGGCTCAAACCCTAACAAAGATTCACCTTGCCTCGAAATCGAATTCGATCGCTATAGCAACCCAGTTACTTTTCCAACTCACGAGCAAATTCGCGAGTATGCAAACTTTGTCAACCGAACTCAGAGAGACCCTAGCATCGTACGGAGCAACAGCATTTCTTCTCAAACATCTTCTTCTTCTTCTTCCGATAACATTTCTGCCACCGATTTGAATTGCCTTCAAGAAATTGCTCAGCGGGATCCGTTATCGGAAATATCGGAACAGGAAAAGGAACTTCTCTGGAAACATCGCCGGCAGTGCCTTAACATTCCCGACTCGCTTCCACGTCTGTTAGATGCTGTAAAATGGAATAGCAGAGACGAAGTTGCTCAGGTAGGAATCCGTAGGATAGTGATTAATTTGAGACCGTTTTGTACAATTTGGCAATTTAAATTTTACAAAAGTTAACCACATTTTTGGGCATATTTGCTTAAAATTAAATTTTTAATTTTTTAAGTGTTCATTGATAATGTTTAGCTGAATAAGTTTTTCATTATTTTTCTGCTAAAATATATGGAATATAATTCAATCGTTTTGTTTATTTTAGTTGTACATGTTAATGGAAGAATGGCCTTTGGTGTCTCCGCAAACTGCTCTTGAATTGCTGGATTGCAAGTATGCCGACATGACTGTGCGCAGTGCAGCTGTTGTGTGGCTGGACTATTTACTCACGGATGATAAGTTATCACAATATCTGTTGCAGCTTGTTCAGGTTAGCAGTTTTACATTTTTTGATTTGTTAAATTTTGATGCAGCAATTCTTTGTTTCTTTATTTATGAGTTTTTTTATAATCTGAATATGTGTAGTCAATGTCAAAATATCTAGTTTTCACGAAAATAATGCTTTCTGCTCTAATTTGTATATACTAGTATATAACACTGTGTTATGGTGAACAAAATATTTCAAACTTATAAATTTGATTATCATGTATATGAAGAAAATTCCAATATTAATTTTATGTATTACAGGTGCTGAAATACGAACCTTTTCTTGATAACGATTTGGCAAGATTTTTACTATTGCGAGCTCTTTTGAATCGTAAAATTGGGCACTTCTTTTTCTGGCACTTGAAGTAAGTTTGGCAATTGTCGAGTCTTTTGTTTTCGTTATAAGTTTATAGTCGAATGGGAAAATTTGAGTAAACTTCTTTAATTTTAGATCTGAAATGCACGAACCGTCATTGGCACTTAGATTTGGATTATTAATAGAAGCGTTCTGTCGAGGAATTGGCAGCCATCTCAAAATGTTAAACCGACAAGTTGAAGTACTTGAGAAATTAACTAAGCTAACGGACTCCCTGAAAGAAAGGAAAGATGACACGCAGAAGGTAATGGAGCCGTGGTATATTGCATAACAGTGCACACTGGTGCCACGATTGCTAACGACGAATTTCAAGTTTTAAAGTTTACTCCTCTTATTTATCAGGATCGAATTAAATATCTTTACGAGCAAGTAAGGCAAGCTGATTACTTGGAAGCGTTGCAGAATTTTTCTTCGCCTTTAAATAGCAGCAACATTCTTGGGAATATTCTCGTCGAAGAATGCAAAATTCTAGATTCTGCAAAAAGGCCACTTTGGCTCGTCTGGAAAAATCCTGATATTATGGCTGAGTTAATGTTCCAGAGAAATGCGATCATTTTCAAAAATGGCGATGGTGGGTGGACCCCAACGACTTTTTTCACAATTTATTCTTACCGAGATTTATTTATTAAAATTTCTGATTTTAGATCTGCGCCAAGATATGCTAACTCTTCAGGTTATTCGTATAATGGACACAATTTGGCGTAATGAAGGAATGGATTTGAGGTGACTATTGTTGTTCAAGATTTCCTCTCTTGAGTAGTTGATAGAATTATTCATAATCGGGATGTAATGCTGTGTTTCAGGATGCTTCCTTATGCGTGTCTTGCAACTGGAAAACAAGTGGGAATGATAGAAGTGGTCCGCAATGCTAAAACTATAATGGGGATCCAGAGAAAAGGTGGTAAAATGGCTGCCTTTCAAGTGGACAGCACTCAATTACACAAGTGGATCAAAGAGAAAAACAGAGATACGAAGTATGATAGTGATATTTATTATGTTGTTGATAATTTCTGCACTTCTTTTGAATTTGACATTTAAATTTGTTGTGTATTTAGATATGATCAAGCCATTGAAACCTTTACGTATTCATGTGCTGGCTATTGTGTAGCCACTTTTATTCTTGGAATTGGGGATAGAAATCCTGATAACATCATGGTTAACGAAGAGGGCCAGGTTTGTTAGCCACGTTTGTTTAGTACGTTATAGCCGACATTTTTATCATCTTCGACGCATAATCAACGGTGCTTCTCTTCTTTGAACATTCCAGATTTTTCACATTGATTTTGGACATTTCTTGGGTCATTTCAAGAAGAAGTTTGGCATTAATCGCGAGAGAGTTCCATTTGTCTTGACTGAGGACTTTTTATGCGTCATTGCTAAGGGAGCGGAAAACCCTAAAAAAAGCAAAGAATTTGAAGCGTAAGCGGGGCTTAAATAAAATATATCTAACTTAACGGGGTATTACAACCCTGTCCCTTCCAATGGGAAAATTTGCAAAGACATGCACTCACAGTCAAACAAAAAATTATTAAATAAAAATAAAAATTGTTTAAAATAGCTTTATAAATCGGCAAGGTACTGATAGTGTCATTTTTTACGTTAAAATAGTAGATTTATTTAAATTAAATTATTATTTGAATTTTTGCACTCGCAACTTGCCTATCTCATGCGGCCCCCTGCTGGCAGCGTGTGCAAAATAACGGACATTTTCAAAGTTGTTTATTAATTTTAAAAAAATACCATTTTAAAGCGAAAAACAACTTGCTGATCCATCTAGCCACCACAAACAATTCAACTGTGAGTATCTTTGCAAACCCAACCCATTGGTTTTACCAAAATATATCTAACGTAATGGTTTTACCATCTAAAATTGCATAATACTGAATTTACAGTTGGCACATTTTTAGCTCTGCAATTTTTCTGAATGGATGCATTTTCTGATTTTTTGCAGGTTCCAAGAGCTCTGCGGTAAAGCATATGTAACTTTAAGGAAGCACGCTAACTTGTTGATCACCCTGTTTACAATGATGTTGTCAACGGGAATCCCAGAGCTTCAGTCAATGGATGACATTGGCTATCTGCGTAAGACACTTGCTGTTGAAAGAAGTCAAGAAGAAGCTCTCAGATATTTTCAGAATCAGTTCTTTGAGGCTTACGGTGGAGCCTGGACAACAAAATTGGACTGGTTTTTCCATAGTGTGAAACACATGTAAGGTAGCTCCTGTTTACAAGTTGTTACGCGGGATAATAGGATGATCTCTCAGCCTCGATGTAGGAGAAAGTGTATAGTTAATGAAGTTGAGGCATCTTTCCCACCCCTGCCACCGTTTGTTATTAATACTTTGCTTCTATATACTGTACTTGCATTATCTGAATTTCGTTTTTAAGCTGAAATTTCAGTTTTCAAATTGTGTGCCAACTGGAAGAAAATCCTGTGGATTTTCGTTGCCTTTATTTCAGATGATCAGCCTTTGATTTCATTATGCATCAACTAACTGATCATCATACTCTATAAGGTTTCCTAAACAGTTTCAAGAACTTGACGGCCACTGGCTGCTACCATGTGATTGATAACATCAATCTACAAATCTCAAACGTGCAGCTATTTTTTTAATTATTGCGACTCGTGCCACGTACTCGCACCAAAGTAATACCAAAGCTATTTGCAGTCTCCTTTTCATCTCTCACTTCCCTCTGGCTACTGGAACAGTAACTTTGCCTTATACCTAGCCAAAATCATCGCCTTTTATCATGTTTTTGTGGTGTTCCTCGCTTTCCTTTTAGACTGGCATCATCATACCAGTTTGACCGACGGAATATTGCTCTCTAATTTACGTTTTTATGCATAAAATGTGATTTGAAGGAAGGGGTTTATTTGCAAAATCCAGCAGCTTATTTATCATAATTTAGATGGAAATATTTTTAATAGGAAAGATTATTTTGTCGATAAGTTAAGCAGGTGAGAATTAAGAGGGATGGGTACGATGCCCATTTTTTTTTCTCATTTGTATTTTGCAGCAATCCTCGGAGATAGTTTTAATTTATATTTAAGGGTGCACAATGGATGTCTTCTCGCAGTGCGGGCTATTTATTATCAGACGTGTATCTCAATCTGTGAATATCAAGCCGATGATGGTTTTCTTATCATATTGCTCATATCCAAGTGTAGTTATATATATATTATACTTCTACTTAAAATAAAAGATTTCACATATTATACCACAAATTCATCCAGCTAGCATTTATTTGACATTACTATATGATATTCCTTAGATGGGGGTTAATTTGCATGGAAAGTTTTTTATCACTTTTATCACCTTATCACTTTCAATAAGTGAAATTTTAAAACACACTCACAGCCAAACAAAAAGAGATTAAATAAAAATAAAAATTGTTTAAAATAGCTTGATA
>JAQGBW010002584.1:0-19251 GCA_034698625.1 Julus scanicus
ATAATTAAAAAAGGCCGTTATAGCGAAAGGCCGTATAAAGAGCGGCCGTATATCGAGGTATGGGTGTATTATGATTTGTGTATGCGTTATCTTTTTTTTTAATATTGCAAAAACATAAAATATTGCTTTAAAGAGGGCGGCTTCGAAAATGTCTTCGCGTTTGCCCCAATTGAGTAGTTAAGTTAGCCCAATAAGTAGTTAACGATTCTTTGAAACTTTATTTTATGTTAAAATGCGTTCAGTTTCATTGTTTCGAGGTATTTTGCTCATTTTTAACATGCAGGAGGATTTGGGTGGATACTTGCTACGCTTCTACGAAATGCGCGATCGTAAGTTAGTCTAGCTTTGACTAATTTATTTCATTTGTTTTAATTGCAGTTAAACGGTGGAACTGAAACGAGTTTTAAGATAGCGAATGAAAGTATTAAACAAAAGAAAATGGAATTTTTGAAAGTTTGCCAAGAGAATTTCTTTGTGGTTGTATAACACTAGGACTTGTCCAGTATCAGTTAGTACTGTATGCCTGCCTGCACAATCTACAGGGTGGGCCAATAAAAAGTAAGTCAACTTTATAAAAATTATAAAATGGTTATTTTTTAATGGAATTTATTGAAAATTTGTACATGTGTACTTAAAATGTGTTCAAAGTTGGCACCTTTTGCGGAAATACAATTGCCCTAAGGTGCATACGCCATTGGGCGATTGCCTCGTCGATTGTTGTTTGATTAATTTCATTCCAATCGTCCAAAATTCGCTACTTCAACTCGTCGATGTCTGTTATCTTTGAGGGATACACTTTGTCAAAAATTATACCCCAGATTGCATAGTCAAGCGGATTTAAGTCGAGACTGTTGGGTGGCTAAAGAGTTGGAGGAATGAATGCAGACATCGACGAGTTGAAGCAGCGAATTTTGGACGCTTGGAATGAAATTAATCAAACAACAATCGACGAGACAATTGCCCAGTGGCCTATGCGCCTTAGGGCTTGTGTTTATTTGTATCCTATTTAAGAACACATGTACAAATTTTCAATAAATTCCATTAACAAATAACCATTTTATGATTTTTATAAAGTTGGCTTACTTTTTTTGGCCCTCCCTTTATACAATACCTACAGTACAGAATGTAACGCTGCTGAATGTTACGAAACTGGTGTACTACTATGAATCGCTCAATCAGTTAGATAACAATATTGTATGCCTGCAGTATACAGTACAGAATGTAACAATGCTGAATGTACGACGATTTTATAAATACATATGATCTTAACTGGAAAACTGTTTGGCATTTGTTAGAAGTTTGTTTGATTTGTTTGTTAGAGGTTGCGTAGTTAAACATGAAAAAGCAAATTTCGAGTCTTTTGTAAGTGAAAAACAATTGGATACACTGCCTCAACTTCCTCTTGGTATGTATTATGGAATATATGTTAGAACGCCTTACAGTTCTGAATACTATTTCTAAAGCATTTTAATGTAGAGAGATTGTAATCTAGAATAGCATATCCCCTTGGTCCATTTGCTATTTCAGAATGTTGAAATGTAATTTGCCTAATTCAGCAAACTTCTAATCCTCATGATATGGTTTCATGGTTACCAACTGTAACTGTAAGTGGAAGTTACTAAACTGCATCGGAAAGTTAAATTAACTGTACAGTACAGAATGTAACACTTCTGATTGTACGGCGATTTTATAAACATTATCTTAACAGGAAAACTATGTGGCATTTGTAAGAAATTTGTTTGATTTATTTCCCTGGTGAAAAAAACAATAGATATTTATTTCTATTGTTTTCTATTGGTTTTATTGTTTACTATGGTTTTCTATTGTTTGCTATTGTTCAGTCAATACAGATAAACCATAGAAGCCTATAGAAGTCAATACATGGACCATAGAAAACAATTAAAATCAATAAAGTGTCAAAATAACAATTAATAGAAACCAATAGAAATCTCTATTGGTTTCTATTGTTTTTTTCACCAGGGTTGTTAGAGATTACGTGGTTGAACAGGAAAAAGCAAATTTCGAGATTTTTGTAAGTGCAAAACAATTGGATACACTGCCTCAACTTCCTCTTGGGATGTGTTGTGAAATATATGTTAATACTCTTTACAGTTCTGAATACTATATTTCCTAAGCATATTTAGTGTAGAGAGATTGAAATCCTGAATAGCATATCCTCTTGGCCCATGCAAGCTCTCAGAATGTTGAAATGTTACTTGCATAATTTAGCAAACTTCTAATCCTCAAGACATGGATTCATGGTTATATACCAAATGTAAGTGGAGGTTACTTAATTACATCGGAAAGTGCAATTAACGGCATAATGAAAACGCTGAGCATTTCCAACAAGCATGCAACAATTAGATGAGTTCTCTACGACACCCCTTTTTTAAGACCAATAGCTGTATTTCTTCATCGGTAAAGTTAATGACGGTTTCAGCCACGGGTGTAACTCAGATTTATCTGTTCATTATTATGAGGCTAACCTTGGTTTATCGCTCACGTCGTGATTTTTGGCAAATTTACAAGGTTACCCGCTGCACGGTACTCATTGGCAACCATGGTAGGCATTAGGCAAAATGGATGCCATTAATAATATGATAATCTGCTCAATCGGGTAAACCTTCACTTTGACGCCCACAAGATGGTTGTTAAAGCAGCACTCGGCATTTTCGCCATCCTTCAGCGAGAAATGTGTTCTCGGAGGCATTAAATGAAATTTAGGAGCAATAAATTTAAGCATTATTAGAAAGAAGCGCTGTGTCGAAGAACTACGAAGTATAGGCGCGTAAATTTGGGACTTTTTTCCGGCTTTGCTCAAAGCCTTCATTTTGTTTCAAGAAAGTAGTTAAATTCAACGTTGCGAACAACCGACATGTTGTCCCTGGCTATGTAATGACTTTGCGAGGGCTTATACCTGTTTCCAGCAAAGTGCATAAGAAATCTTAATCCTATACTGGCTTTGTACTAAACTTTTCCATGAATCGAATGATTTCTAATTAAAAATTCCATCAGCCTACACAGATCCTGATAAAAATCCATTTTCACAAAGTTGGTTAAGATAATATCTGCTTCGTATAGCTATACGCACATTTTAGATAACCATACTTTTGTATGCTATATACTAAGCTAAACGGCAATGTTATATAGACTATTTTTTTATTACAAAAACCAGTTTCAAGTTTCTTTTCGTCATATGCTAAGTGTTTAGATTTGGTCGCAGTTCCTTTACCAAATTACATTGCACATAATATATGGAGGATGTAGTAAATCCTGTTCCAGAATAGTCGTCTGACTTATTTTTTTGCAATGTGTAATGATATGATAATTACGTTTGTCCAACTCTATATCCACACTGAATTATGATGATTGTGCAGATGGGGAGACCGGGGAACAGTAGGCCACGGGGCACAGTGGTTCAATGCGTTTATAAAATCAGGTTTTAGCAGGATTCTAATGCTTGTGATGTGCAAGGAAGCTGTATGCACCATTCTTACATTAAAAAAAATGTCTGGCATTTAACACAAGCATAGAAAAAGCGATTTACGTTTAAGTTTTTCAGCTTGAAAAGTAAGTATATTCAACTCACAACTGGATTTTTATTCTAGGTGTATTTATAATTCATAAGTAATTCTGCAATATACCATTGACAAGTGTATATATCCAGCTATAATTTCCAACTAAAGTTTATGTTAAATAGCCATGTGGTTAGCTGTATGGCCTTATTCAAATCAAATTGGTTATACGGGGTACAGTGGACCACAGCATTATAAGGTATAGTGGGCCATGTCCCAGCATACCCCAATTAATGTTTTTGGGAAATATTTTTATACTTTCTCATTGCTCATAACTTTAAATAAAAACCATGTTTAAATTAAGAATTTAAATTAAAAATGGTTCAATCACAGAAGAAAAAAAACATTTGGACGAGTAAGCAGTGAAAATATTAAAGCTTCTGTAATTACGGTTAATTTTAATCGTTTTTGTAATTTTTACCTGTAATTTTAAATTGACGTGCTGAATTAAACACAATCAATGTGATCTTCTTTTTCTTGTAAAATTTGTCTTAATTTCGCGTGGACCACTGTACCCCATGCCTTGTCCCACTGTGCCCCAGTATAGGTCACAGTGGGACAGTATTTGCAACCAACTTTAATCTCTTATATCTAAAAAACTAGTAGCTCTAAAATGATGAAAAAATGTATACAGATCCTGAAGGCTTGTATATTACTTTGTTATTCTTTTAAAATGCTATAAGTTATATATTTTTCCCAAAAAAAAAATGAATTCTAAAAAGTCTATTAACTGTTTCCCGGTCTACCCTATTATTAGTAGACGCCGAATTCTGGCCGCTTGGGATGAACTTAATCAAACGGCTAGTAATCGACTCCAGGAATGTGTTTCATCGGATGAGAACACTTTGAGTACAAATTGAAATAGCCGTTGTTTTTTCGTACGTTTGTTGCCTATATTTGGGCGAAATTGGATTTATTTTGATTAAAAAACACAAGTTAACAAATTTATGAAAACGCTTATCTTTTTTTTTGTGGCCACCCTGTAGATAAATTTTAAAGTTTTTGTTTTACTAAAACGAGCAGCCTGTAGTACAAGTTTTCCTTTCTGAATATGCTTGTTGGTTTACAAAATGGATAAAGGGTACTCGGGCTAGATTCTGTCCCATTGGTGCAAGTGCATGTAGATTAGGAGTTTGCAAATATCCTAAAATACACAAATTTTGAATTGTGCCAAGATTAGAAGCTCTATGTATCATCTGATAGAAAAATCTTGTTTCCATCGATTCTTTACCACACAGCTGGGCTTATGTGTTACTTGGAAAGTATTTGCTTAACCTTAAATTGAGCAAATCTCGGTAATTATGATCACGGGTGCATGTCGCTCCTTTTTTTCCTACTCAAATGAACTGGCAATGACATTGCCAAATTTTCACATACTTAGTCGGTCATTAACCATGCGCAAATTTGAGCTACTGCTGTATATCCGAAACATTCAATGGAAAGCGAAGTGCGACATGAACAGATTTGGAATTATGCTTTCATTGTACTCATAAAGTCGGAAAGTGTGATTCTGAACACGAATTGACAAAGTAGTATTGTCTGGCATTATGATGAGCTTTTTTAAAAAAACTACATCATTGAAGATTAACTTGTACAGATTTAAAAGCATCCATTGCTATGACGGAATCTTTGGCGAAGGTGTATTCCCAATGCGTTTAGCGGGTGGTTAGACAAGTTTATTGTACTTTTTGTGAAAAGCATTTTCTGATTCCTTTCATAAATGTCTTTTGTAAATCATACAAAGGTTGTTTTTTGTGTAAAACTTTGAAAGTTTCACTCTTTTACGTTCATGTTATCTAAAAATGGCTTTTTTACACGCATAATTGTAATAACGTGGTTCTACAGAAAAACTAATTTGCAAATGGTCAAACTATTTTTTTTTCTTTTCGGTTTCGGCTTTGAACTTTTCTCATAGTTCAGGTGAGATGTCGAATCGTTTTTCTACAAAACTGGGTAATTCTTAATTCAATTTACTATATATGCCGTTGGTAACATTATACGAATAAAAAACAAAATTAATCTTAAAAATTTGTTCAAGTTGCTACCTTAAAATTGTTCGATGTCTACTGTTGCGTATACACGTAGTTGTAATACCTCTTAAAAATTCTATTGTTTCATAAATTCAATCTCGGCAGAGTGGAATATCTTGAGAGGCCAATGCAGACAACAACAACAACAAAAAACCCTCAAAGACGTCATTGTGCATATCTGCATGAGCTGAATTCACGGGGTAACATTTTCATATTTTGTTATTCCGCCTGTGTTCATAGACTACACGTGATATAATATATGACTACTGTAGTTTGTACGTATAGCCATGGGTTTGTTTATTGCATTTGCGAGATAAGAAACCCATGAACTTCATTAAGAAATACCTTTCTCGTTGTGCAGTAGATGTATTTGAAAGTTGTACACTTATTGTGGTAGACAAAGATGTAAGCTATTCGACTACAAATATGGTATTTTTGAAATGTCGCTTATGCGACTTAATGGTAGACTTTAAGGACGCAAAAGAGTTTTACTCAACTTTCCACATTCCTTGAAATCTGTACATGTACATGATCCACTCTTTTTCTTGCTGCACTGACTACACTCTTCCAATTTTGGCTAGAGGTGAAAGACCTTCTTGAATACCTGAATTTATATCCAACTAGATATACGCCTGATATGCTGACATTTTTCCAGGTTTTTGCTTACTTTATTTTCCACAAAATATACCTTATCTTGTATCTTAATGATACTATGCGTGAATTATCTCAGTGCTGGTTTACGCGTCAAAAGAACATATCGTTTTACACTGTAAGTGACGTCTTTGGCGAGAAATGAAACATATGCTCAAATATGAGTTATTGCTAGTAACTTTTAATTGATTTTTTATGAAAATTTCTTAGGAATAATCTCCATGCAGGTATCACCACCATGTGTTGTATGGGCTTTTTAGAGCTTAGAAATTGCTCAGGGACATGCATGGTGATTAGAGAATATTTGTGTAATATTATTGATTTAAATGCACACTCGAGTGCCGAAAAATTGACTCACCTGCATGAATCAAGTATAAATGTGTTTTTCTCGGCAACCAAATGTCCGATTTAAATTCGGAAAAATGTGTTTTGTAGACAATTTATTCCTCTTTATAATTCGCCTAATTTTCATGAAATTTCTGATGCATACTTGAGGCGAAAAATGTTAAACTTAAAGCAACCCAAATTTTCATTATTTATGCCATATTTATTGTTAAACCCCTGTGGCTGTAAGTGTTTCTCAATACAATTTGATTATCAGAGCTTAATGAACACATATCTTGACAGTGTTAATTAACGGTTTCTCGATAAAATGTCCACTCCACTCCACTAGAAGTAGCCGCGCGAGTTGCGGGATGTTCTTCAGAGAAATTCAGCAGAAATCCTTTTCACACTAGGCGAATTATAAACAGGAATAAATTGTCCAGAAAACACATTTTTCCGATTTTAAGTCGGGCATTTGGTTGCTGAAAAAAAAACACATTTTACTTGATTCATGCAGGTGAGTTTTTTTTATTTGCACTCAAGTGTACTATTGCATTTTGGCAAAAATTGTCTGCTCCCGAAACAATAGACGGCGGCCATGTTGCAAATATATGAAAACCGTTTATGTGCTACCCACCAAAGGATGCTAAAGATTAATAGGGCTAATATACAATAGGCCCCACGCAATGGTTATTTGATGAACAGTGATGTTTATGCAGTATTTTACTACGAGATTCCCTCACACTAACTTTTATATTCATCGTGGCAATCTTTTTTATAGTTATGGTATTTCATGTTTGATGGAAATATAAAAAAAAATTGATTTAATTAATTAACTTATGCTAGCAAGAGGTTAACGATCTCTTATGAATAATTGCCGATTAAATTTCCGTCGTTTACTTATTAGCAGCTGTTACTTTATATAGCAGGAAAATATATTTCGAGGTTTTGATTTACATCGCTTCTTTAATTAAATTATCAATACATGTTTTAAGATGCAAGATAATATATAATTTATATAACTAGGATACCAACTTTTTTTGTTTTTAAAACATAGCTATAATAGGCAATGAGACATTTCACCAGCATTAAATGCTGGTCGTATATATGGTGTGGTTCAAAAAAATGTTTTTGAACTTTTACTATCTAATCAGAAGTTCGTTTGATAAGCATCATTAGGCAAATTACAAGTTAGTCGCCTTTTTTTTTTTTTTTTAAAAAAAGAAAAAATTATGAAATGTTTATTGAATTTATTAGCGACGTGCAGCAAGTATAAAAATTATCTATAGGCGATCCTATATAAAAGAAGTTAATTATATTTGGCCTATAGTATCGTTTCAATTCACAACTATTTGTAACTATATATATATATATGTTATATTCTAGTTTTATGTTATAGGTTCTCATCAATGTTACACAAAAATAATCTTCACCTCATATAGCATCTGCTTTCCTATCATTCGTAATGTACTTTACTCGGATTAATTCGATAATGACACCACTTGACTTCAGTTTGCAACACTTATATTTAATTGTCTCGAGACAAATTAATGCACGGCTATGTTGGAAATGCTATGCTAACAGCTAATATTCCACCAGTAGTTGCGGCACCATGCAGCCAGGCCAATTACTACAGGAATCATAGGGGCCATTCAAAAAGGACGTCCTCAAGGGAGGGGGGGGGGAGTAGAGGGTCTGCTGACATGTGGACACTGGACAGGGGAGAAGCCCTTATGGACGTCCATTAATGTTGGTATTTTTAGCTTTTGATTTTCTCTTTAATTGAGTTTCAAAGGTCAGTAAAAGGGAAAATGGACACCAGAAGAAAAATTTGTCCCCAGTCCCAAATATTCTTGAATCTTCAAAACCTCGGGAAAGTCTGGAATTATTCCTAACTTTGTGTTAAACACATTTTGACCGGGAGACGGGTGCTTGGAAATTTATAGGTTGGGCCTTTGTATGGTCCATCACATTTTCTGGACACCCTACTTTTCAAAAATAAATGAAGGACGTCCATGAGGGGGAGGGATGTCTGGGCTAAAATGGACATAATGTGGACAGGGGTAGGGAGGAGTCAATTTTTGAAGGAATATCGGGTACTTCCTGTTTTTAATCCCTGTCTTTGCATTGTCATCTTTTATACTGAACTTTATAGACTGTACAACTCTATAAAGTTGTTTCCTCTGAAATAAACATCCTCGTGATTTAGCCTCAATAATAGACAATTTACACAAAAAAGTGAATAATCAAATTATTTAAGCTTGTTTAGCGACAATATTGTCACAGAATTAGCATTTCAATAGATCATTTCAACAGGACCGTGTACATTGTCGTGTTATTGTCATTTTCGTTAGATGAGAAGAATGTTTGTCCTCAATTGTCGTGTTTCTAGTTATGCAAGAGTAAAAATCATTGTTCCCTTTCGTCTTAGGAACAAATCTTAGTATTTAAAAAAAGCTTGAAAGAAGAGTGTATAAATTATTCCCCTGTTTTTGTTTAGACGCCGGTGCAAAGATGTGAAAGAATTTCTCTTTACCGGTATAGAAGGGGAACGCTAGAAAGTGTTAATGCCCTTCCTATAGCATAAACTTTTTTTCTTCAATTTAATCTTCAGTATTACATGAGCAAGTTTCATGTTATGCACGAGGGTGAGCCGCCTTACCGGAGGCCTTCGAGGTTAATTTCCTGTCTTACTTCGTCTATTTAAATTCTCACATATGATTTCATTCGTTATTCCATGGGGGAAAAAGGAATATTTAGTGGTACGGAAGTGAACTTTAATAACCGGCTTAGTTGAAAAATAATTGTCTGCTTTTCTAGAAAAAAAATGTGCATTTGTTTACCGATTTGGATGACCCGAACCCCTAGAAATTTGTTTCCTGACCTTGTCCCGCATTTGTAACTTGTGCACGTTTGCACCCAATTTATTGTGAAATTTAGTTGGCTTTCTCGTGTGCATTGGAGTAGAATGGATGCGTGCAAATGGCACCTTTGCTCGAGGAAAAAGAAGAAAGTATTTTAATATAATAAAAGGTGGGTTTGGATGGCAAACCGTGGGGGGAACGACCTCCCTTGGATTGTTCGCCTCAGTCAAGTTTCATCTGAGGTCTCTCGATCCTTTCGTTTGATCTTTTTCCCCCTCGATTCTTATTAGGAAAAATAACTTAGCGAATTAAGCTTTTCATTTGAAATGCGGTGTTGACGCCAACAAAACACGCTTAATTAAGCCAACTGTGTTGACGTGTGTTTTCCAGTCAAAACAGCACGGGGACCAGGTATAGGAAGTTAATGACTCGAGCAGAGACGCTTGCTGGGTTGGGATTACGTCGACTGCCATGCAGTGGTTAGGGTTATCTGCGAATGTGCGGATTAATTAACTTTTCAATTACTCCACTAAGTCTTTACAAAATTAGCTTTTATTGTCATTCCCGATGGCAATTAAGGGGCGATTGAATTGAATTGTGCGATTAGGGGCTTTTTGGATGGCGTTCAGCGAGGAATTCCCATTAAAAAAAGAAGAGAAAATGCAGTGTGCGTTGCTCTTTAGTTCCTTAATGCACCTGAAAGGGAAGTCGATGCATGTTTTATTGCAGAAATTAAGCTCGATGCACCCATTTCAGAGGTTATCAAAAGCGATTCTGAAGCGATGAGTAGGGCGATCTGTATGCATCACTGAAAGATGGAGCGCTCAACACAGATAAGCGCATGCATAAGGGTACTCGGAAAGCGTCTACACAGCACTTTACTTATCCAATTCTTGGAAAGTTTTAACAACGCCCTCATGCTCTAGCTCTGTATATACGTAATCAATGGGTGTTGCGATGGAAAAATTTATTAAGCAAAAACTAATGTAGTTGAATATATCTGCCACTGTATACTCGCTTGGTCTCACCCCCTTCAAGTAAAACTGGAAACATGATTCTTGGATAGTCTTGGTGCATTGATTTATTGAACAAACAACTAACATTTTTTGGAAATTTGGTATCAGGAGACGTTTAAATATCAAACAAAACTAGTCTTAACGTATCTGCAATGACCATGGCGATAACTGCGTGCACTGCATGCAAACTCAAAATGTGCAAAGAAGCACACCATATGTGTAAAAAAGTTGCGCGCACATATATGTGTAAAATTACCTGTTTTTATATGCAATATAACACATTTAAATGTGTTGAATGTGTACACATTCAAATGTTGGACATTTTGAGTTTTCAGTGTGGCATCTTAATCAACTGGTTTAAAACTGGAGAGAAGATTTTTGATAAGTGTATAAATTAATGTAATATTTCGATTTTAAAAGGGTAAGATTGGAAATGTATTGTTTAGAGGGCTAAATCACATATATCAGAAGAATTAAATCGGCCGTTAAATTTTCATTACCTTAAAATCAGTGATGATGACTGTCACAAAAAGTGACTTTGACCCTCTGGTTTAACCCATTGCTCTTAAAAAGATGTTATTTCTATTGGGTTTCACAATGACCCCCAATAACATAGTTAATCGACAGTTAAATTTTCGTCAATTTATAAAACTTTAATCACCTTTACTGAATGAAATTTCCCTTAAAATCAGTGATTGTGACTTTGGCCCTCTGGTTTAACCTATTAATTGCTATTTAACTGGAGGTGTGATTTTTTATGGGTTTTACCATGGATAATCATTGAATCCAAAGGATCCTGGATCCCCTGAAATCTGAAAATAAACACTGCTTTAGGTGAGCCACATGCAGGACTTGTCATAGCAGGCCAGGGTTTGTTGACTCTTGAACTATTAATTTTATACCAAAATGTCGTCATCAACTGCAGTGATATGAAGTATGACACTGACGCACACAAAAACATACCTTTATACCTGTTGCGTTCTTTTGATTATAAATTTGATGTTCAGAAAGGAAAAAAAAATTCAAAAGAAAAGACTGGAGTTAGTTGTCGCGGTCATGTTTGAAAATGCAGTGCTGAAGGATCATACGCCACCAGAGGCTGCTGAACTTGGAATATTGTGAATATGGTTAATTATCATACATTCCCACTTTCGGAGATTGTGCTACAGTCGATTGCTTTTTCAGTACTTAAACGAGGAATAAAATATCTGCTTTTATTAATGAAATCACGACGCTTTAGGTTATTCGAAAAATATTCTGACGTCCAACGCATATACCCTGAATTAACATTCCCATTTGTTTATATTGCTTTGTAGAAAAGTACTGCCAAGCATTGAAACGTTCCCTTGTGTACACTTACGCTGAATTTATTGCTGATGAAACGAGTTCCCAATTTTGAATCGTTCCTTATTGTGGTCAGTTAATTAGCAAAATTTCGAAAATGCTCGCAGCTGGAGTGGATTGCAAACGGGAGTTGTCGTGCATTTATGGCTTTGTTTTCATTGCCCATTAACAGTAGTTTTGGAGTTTCAAGAGCGATCTTCTCTCATTATAAAATGCGCAGCCCAATTAAGCCAATTACAAGTCATGGAATTGGATGCAGTCATAGGATTCCCTTTACTCCTTTCCCAAGCTTCTACGGCTTCCTACCTTTACTTTCACTTCCTAAACGTTTTAGTATAGGCTACTGAAAATTGAGATCGATTTTTATTTCAGAATGTTTTTTTTTCTTCTTTTGATACCATAGTGTCAAGCTATAAACATGACCCTCGCCTCTAGCTAAAAGGGGGATGAAATATGTAACCTGATTGCATTGAACCATTTGGTAGCTGTATCCTAGCTACAACTTAGGCCTATACACTAAAATTGTTATGTATAGGGACCTACTTCACATTAAAAAGTAATGCTTTCTTGTCTTAATATTACCGTAGGCGAAATACAGTATATAATTCAGCACTTTGGTCTCATAAAATGCACTGTGGACAAGTAGACATGATGCAGTACTTTAAGGGCGCCACTTCTTAATGTTATCTGCATTGCATGGGCAACATCATTTCGTTTAGATGGCGCTAGTTGCCGTCAAAAACACAAGTGTAATTTAGAGTACCTATGGGCATACTATGTTAGAAGAATTTTTGTTCTTAGTGATCATACAAATAATATAGTAATGTGATCATTCTGGAAATGGCACTGGACATTGTGATTGAGCTTCCCTCATAGTGAAGACAAGAATATTGACCCGTGGAACCTGAAGTTCAGTGATCCATGTACTTAGTTTTGTGAAGGAATAGAAATTTTAAAATGGCAACACCAAACCATTGCTTTTTGTATTAAGCTCTCTTTCTGTTTTATATCCATTATGTCCATGCCAGAAATGCTGTTTTTAAAGTATTGCTTGCCATTAGACCTTTAATGCACGGTGTGGCGTAATACAGACAATTTTGCTTTTGTACCTTAGAAAACTTGCGTTTTTACCTTAGAAAATTTGCTTTTGTACCTTAGAAAATTTGCTTTTGTACCTTGAAAAATGTGCGTTTTTATCTTTGAAAAATCACACTTTTAATGTAAAAGTGAAATTCCCCCTTATATATTCTGCCGATTCAGTTTAAAATCTGTAAGATTCGGATTTCGGAGGGGATTTATCCCCAAGATTTCTCCCCCTCCCTTTTATATACGGCCTTGTAATTAATTATTGTGTTTCTGAATGCATTTGTAGCCATACTAGCCAAAATCTTGATAAAATGTGCTGGCCAAGATTACAGGTATAAATCACGAGGCGAGCTGACAAAAATGTACTTGTTGTGCTATGCTTTCGTGTGTAGTTGTGACAATGACCTCTCTTTTTCTCTCTCAAAAGAAAGTGAAGGATTTCTGCGATTCTTATATAAATCTATTGTTAGGAGACCTGCCACACGGTGGTCACAACTTTCCTTTGGCTACAGTGGCATAAATAGAGAACTTTTCCAAAAGCACCATCAGCTAGATCTTGCAGAACGATTTCTCAATTTTACCATTATTTTATTGAGAAAACCATATATCAAAACTACATGTATTTCACCATAATTAGGATTTGAAACAATATATATGATGTGGCATCAACACAATTTGCATGCTTACTAGTACTGGTAATTTGATTTCTGGAAATTTCAATTTATTTATTCATAACATGATACACATTTGCTGTTTTAAAATGTTCATCTAGGCTAGTGTTGTGCGAAAGAGTAATTTTATGCCCAGCTTTGAATGCACAAGTTCCAGTGGACATTTAACTTGGTGTTTTTCACCTCGCCCCCAACCTGCACATCCAGTACATTCAACTTTCAGGAAAGGCTATCGCAATCACGTGCGCCAAAAGTCACCTCTGGCCTCTGTAAAATATTACTATTTTTTTTCAATTTGAAAAATAGGTAATACAGTCAGTCTACCTGGTTAAAATATATTTTTTATTGAAAATGAACATCACGTTTGGTCGTGACACAGCCTCCATAAATAGGACCAACTTCACTTTCTTTTTTTTTTTATAAATTAAACATTTGTTTAAGTCAAGGTACCACTTATATACTCTCCCATTTCCCGTCTACTCACCTCACCTTTCCTGTCCACCCATATGCAAGTTTTTTTTTCATGTTTTTTTTCTTTCCACTTTCACCGCCATCTTTTCGCTTTTCAAGCACTCCTTTGTCATGCACCATGAACAAATGACAGGCCTGTGCCTTGTTGCCTTTGTCACTGTCACTTTCCATAACTCGGTCTTAGTCACCATGGCTATTAAATTTGTACAGTCATTTGGTTTAATTTTGTTTCAAGGGTAATGGTCGAAAGTGAAAAATAAAAAATCGAAATCGGTACATCAAAGACCCTTTTTGCTAAATACCATGCATCGAACTTGACACTATTGATTATTTTGCAGTTACAATTGTCAAGAGTTCAAACATTTCACCATTTGTCACACACATTGCAGGTTCTCAAGAAATGTTGACAGTATTATCCAATAAAACTGTTGGCCTGAGAATAGTTGGCCAATCCATCGTGCAAATATTGTAAAAAAAAAAAAATAGCGCCTAAGCGTGAAATCCTGAAATGGATGTAGCATCATTTGAGATAACAAGAAATATCAGATTTACAAAAATACTGAAAACTGTTATTCGGTTTCGAAATATTGTCTAAAATGTAGATTGCAAAATAAGAAATATGTACATATGTATGCAGTGTACGTATCAAAGACTATTTTATTTACTGACCTTTATTTTGCCTTTATTTTGTCCTTTATTCATTGGTCAAATTTTTTGAGTAAACGCGTGCTTAAAATTACTAGATAAATGTACAATGTTTTCCCTTGATCTCGTTAATCTCAATTTGATTTGATCAAAATTAAATTATGCAACGATTTCAACTTTCCAGTCAGTAGATAACAAATTTATTAAATAGTGGTCAAAGTTAACAATACAAATTTGACCATAATGAGTCAACACGAGTTTAAAAAATTGTCACACAAGAAGAATGGTTTAGGAGGATATGGCACCTTCTTAACGAATTGTAGTAAAAACATCTGTCATCATTTTCTACAAAATTGCATAACATTTTACAAAACTGAAAAATATTCCAAATTCAACATAGAATAAATGGTACATGTTCATATGCGCCCACAATATTGTGTATGCACCAGGGAGTGTCCATTCAATGGGTGTACATATACATGTTTATGTTAACAACATCAATTGACATACTGGCATAGTGGCATCATTAACATTGCAATATTATATGGTCGGTGACCACTGCTAAAGCCCACTCAATTCCATTATTTCATCTTTTAAAAATGGCACGCATATAAATATTTATGAATTACGGCATGTTGTCGTTTATGTGAATGTTAATAAAATATACGTGTTCAAACACAAGTTTTCGGTTATGCTGGCAGTAACATTTTAGTAATTTATAAAATAATTTAGCATTCATTTTTCAAATCACAAAGTAGTTTAGTATTTAATGTAGTCTGTCATTTCAGTGTTTAATAAGTTATAATTGGTTGAAATTGGCCGATTACATTTATAAATTTTGCTATTGATTAATTTTAATAACATCCTAACAGTAACTTTATGCAATGGTTAATACTGACGAGATACTTTTCATATAAATAATATGGAATCAACAGAACATATATAACAAACTTATTTATAGGCTGTGAAAAATACACATAGCTGGTTAATTTAATTATTTCCATTAAAATTTATAATTTTTTATTAAAAGTAATAAATATTCATTTGGGCAACATTAACTTGAATTGTCGAGGTTCCACCGTACATGGATTATAGTTCACTGTTAGGATATTACAATATAACAGTAAATATTTTTTAAAGAAAATATTTGTTGGGAAGTTGGGCTTTATTGATGAAACAACTTTCATTTCATATTTTTAATAAGAATACACCCATACCTCGCTTTACGGCCTAGATGCGTTCCGGAAAAGTTAGCCGTGTAACGAATCAATTATTTCAGCATTGTTATTTACATTTTTTTTTCCTTCTTAAACGAAATGAAACCCATAAGCTAGCTGTTTTATCGTTAGCCAAATGCGACCGTGTTTGTTTAAATTGGGGTAACTGATCACATTTGTTGGCCACTTTCTTTAATTACAGCATTTTTTTTGGCCGTATAACGAAACATTGTGAGCCGTAAATCAAAAAAGCGCCTTAATTAAAAAGGCAGTTATAGCGAGGTATACATAGCTTTTAGTAGTGACTAGTGAGTTGTTTTCCTCCCTTCAACTTCTCCTACAATAGTAAATTGTGATGGAGAACATTACAATGCACGAAATATCGACAAACTACAAATAAATCTTTATTTTGTTTTAATGAAACTTATAAATATATCCCAACAACGCTTCAACATACTGGTTATTTATCCCAGCAATAAAATATTTTGTGATGTTTCTATAGATGTAAGTAGCAATCTCTCGCAGATGAAAAACAATATAAAAGAGGAACTAATTACATTAAACTCGTGATAATCCAAGGATCGGATGGAAACCACACTTAAGTGCAAAAAAATCGACTGACCTGCATGAATCATGTAAAAATGTGTTTTTCTCAGCAACCAAATGTTCGATTTAAAAAAGGAAAAATGCGTTTTGCAACCCAAATTTTCATTATTTATGCCATATGCATTGTTGTACCCCTGTGGCTGTAAGTGTTTAATATCCATATATAGTGTTAATTAATGGTTTATCGATAAAATGACCACGCCACCAAAAGTAGCCGCACGAGTTGCAGGCTGTTCTCCAGAGAAATTCAGCAGAAATATTTTTCACACTAGGCGAATTATAAACAGGAATAAATTGTCTACAAAACACATTTTTCCGATTTTAAATCGGAAATTTGGTTGCTGAGAAAACACATTTTTACTTGATTCATGCAGGTGAGTCGATGTTTTTTTTTGCACTCAAGTGTATTGTGCTGTAGTAGTTTAAACCCATATAAATTAAGTAAACCAAGCAAAAAAACCAATTTCGTTGATATTCTTTTCTTAAAAGTAAACAAACCGTGTACTACGAAGTTCAAGCTTTATATTTTTGTGAACTTTAGTTTTCCGACCACTTTGGAAAAGCAGGAGTTTAAAATGTATGTTAATGGCTTTACAATATTTTACAATAAATGTATACTTTTTTTCAATCGTCACAGTGGGGTAAAATTTTTTCCAACTTGACAGTTTCCATTGCAAATCCCTGTGCATCGTTTTCAAAATCTACCTGAAGGCATGGCCTTTTTGCTAAACTATGTGATTTAGGCGATCCCGGTAGTTTATCACTTGCAGGGTTTGGATTCGTCGTTCGTTTTTTTTCTGTCCATCGTATGTGACGAATTTTTTGAGATAGACTTTTAACAAAGGCATTCTGAAAGGGAATACACGGGTAAGATTTCACTTAGAAAGAATGATTGTAATCAAATTACAAGGACATTTACCCATGGTCTGGTTGGATTTTTACTGATGATGCTTATGCATGGGTATTTTCTAAAAACTGCTTGTCCAACCTCTTCATAATCTGACCTTGTGGCCATTACACGAGTGGATAGCAAACCATATGCCATTTCTTCCACAAATTTTGCCCATACATCAAATGGTCTTCCATCCTCCATCTTTCTACTGACGTATGGAGATAAGGGCGGTAATATCATGTTGGTTACAGACTAAGTAGAAAAAAAAACATGTATTAAACAACATTTTCATCTTTGTCCATATGGATACTCATTCTTTGCAACAGTTTTAAGGAGGCGCTGCTTGGCACAACTGGTGCTACACCTCTGTTAAATTTGAAGATAAAGTTCCAAACAAAAAAGTAATATTTTATGCATACATTCTCGCTTTCTTGTATCTCGTTTACAAGTTATGTCCTATTTGGAAGCATTTTGCATTCTCAGGCTACCACCTGCTGGCAGCATGTGCAAATTAACAGACATTTTTCAAACTTGTTTATTAATTTTAAAAAAATCCACCATGTCAAAGTGAAAAACGACAATCAATTTCAATTGCTAATTTATCAAGCTATTTTAAACAATTTTTATTTTTATTTAATTACTTTTTGTTTTGCTGTGAGTGTGTTTTAAAATTTTACCCATTGAAAGTGATATGGTTGTGATCCCCCTTAAGCAGGCTTTGCTGAACATATTTTAAATATTCTGCTAATTTACCTGATCTAGCTTCATTTTTCATTGGTAAATAATGTTATATCATAAGTGCTGCAATGTAGAATTTGGAAATCTATCTTTTGGCACTATTTTGTTGTTGCAGCATTTGTCTAAAAAGTAATGTAAAAATCCCCAAAAAATAATGCGAGTCGTCAACTTATAATCAGAACGATAAAACATCACCACTAATTGCTACCTAGCTTGCCAAAAGATGTACGAATGCAAATTGTTAGCTGCAACCTACATGTTTACGGCTTGATCTACAAAGTTTAAATTGCCTATTAGAAATTTATAGATTTTGGAGGGCTTGAATTGCCAGCATAGCCCCTACTATTTGGAAATACATCATGTCAATACCTCTGAAACCCTATTGGGAAAATAAAGTGGACTGTGGTCATATGTTGTTCTGTCGACTGTAGCATTATTTGAGGTAGAAGATTCAGTATCTGTTATCCTAAGGATGCATTCTTCAAAAACTGTAGAATTCTGTTGATAAATATATAAGGCCAATTATTATTAAAGCAGCACTACAACTAAAAAACAAATTAAATTGAAATTCAAGCAATCTTACATCTGATGGCCATTTCCTGGCTACTGTTAGAATCATGAATGGTTTTTCTGAAAAAGCTTGGGCAATTTCCCAATCATCAATAACAGTTCCATCTTCTTCCAAAACTATGGATACATCATCATCAACATGTATACAGAGCTTTTCCTTAGCTAAAAAACAATGTTAAGAAAATTAAAAAAATTATGAAATAGTTTCTCTTTAGAGTAAATTCGGTCCAGTGGCGTAGCAAGGTCTAATTCAGGCCTGAAGAGAGGAGGGGGGGATAGGGGGGAGAAATACCCCAGGCCTGGGATTTTTAGAGGCCCAGGCCTCTAGAATATGTGTGAAAAACATTTAAAATGTTGAAAATGACCTTTTGTAAATGTCATGAAAACTGAAAAACGCAATTTTTCTATGGCAAAAACGAAATTTTTCTAAATTTTGCTTTGGTAAAAACGAAATTTTTCTAAATTTTTTAATGGTAAAAACGCAATTTTTCTACGTTAAAAACGAAATTTTTCCAAATTTTGTTATGGTTTAAACGAAATTTTTCTAAATT